>JAODPA010080267.1:0-60274 GCA_025585075.1 Nepenthes mirabilis | reverse complement strand
CGAACTCTGTATAATATCTACTGGAAAGTGTAGGTTCCAAATAGCCTCTTCCAAGATCACATCATGATAATTCAAATAATTAATTGAAATACAGCCCCTAATGTACCTAATAACCATACAAGAGAAAATATAACGAAAAAATGAGTATTCAATAGGTAATACATCTTAGAACCAAGATTAATGTAATATACTTGATGGGCCTCGGAACCCAAGGCCCAAAATTGCAATCACAGGCCCAAATGATCGCATGGAAAGGCTGGCCCAAAAGACCCACAAGCCAAATCAGGCCCAAATGACCAACCCATTTCCGAGCATCTGAAAAATCAAGTTAAACGACAGAAGCGTTGGCAACCCGAGAGGACGCTGTGATCCATTGAAGGACGAGGACCGCCAGAAAAGCCAAAATAGTTCAGGCGCAAGCTCAGACGACTTGCATGGCACGCGCTGCCACCAGCAATCAACGGGCCCTGACACGCCGTACCTGCAGGCCATGCGTGCCTGAGCGTCGAATCTGCAGGCGGTGACAGGTGTCCCTGTCACAGCCGCACCTACAGTAGTGGCGATGGTGGCAGGCAACCCTGACATGCCAGCGCCACGTGTCGCCCCGCCAATGGCATCAAAATCCTTATAAATACCCCTTCCTGGCTGCCAAGGAAGGGTCCTGATTCTGATTTCCCATCCATCTACACTCGAGCAAGAGAGTCCTCCAAAAAAAAAGAAAGAAAGGCAAAGAGAAGAGAGTGAGGAAAAAAAACTGTTTCCCTACGTTGTAATTCCCTGAGAAAGCGAACAACATCACAGACATCCGTTGTATCTTTTCGTCACAATAGTGAGTTTTTTCGGACTGCCTGTCCGTTGCCGTGGTTTTTCACCCCTCATCAGATTACGGGGTTTTCCACGTAAACCTACGTGTTCTTCCCTTGCCCTCACACTTCTTTTTCTCTGTTCGAGTTCTGTTTACTCTGTGTTGCCCGTATCTGTCCGTCCGCTTGTACAAGAAGCCGCTCGCGCTTTGGCTGACGTACGGCTAGATCAACCAGACGCAACAATACTTAAGCTTTGCAGAAGAGTGAAACTCAAATTAAATCTTAACAGCATGTTTAAAATCATTATCTTATCTCTTTTTTTTTTCCTTGTGGCTCGTGTTTGGGTTAATAAAATCTTTGATATTATCCCAAAATCTCAATAGGGCATTTTATATTAACATTGATGCATGTGCTTTTTTTAAGCGCACATCAACCGTCCACCTCGCATACGTGCACCCTTCAGATTCTGCTCAAGTTCAAAAGACACTGCCATCGTCAAACAGGCATCTTTTAAGCTTGTTTGATTTTGGTATCTGTACACATACGTCTCCTCAAATGCCCATCTGATGTTGATACTTCTAGTACTTGCATATGTGTTCTCGCATGTGTGTCCACTAGATACTATTCTTTCGCATCACTTTAACCAGATACAATTCTTTCGCATCAATTTAATCATTCGCTTGTACGAGTTTTCATACCAAAATTCAATGAACTACCAAATGATCCATCCATTGGGTTTAAAACTCATAAAAGAGCAACCTAAAACCAACCATATTAGACTTATTTGTATGTTTCCACTCTTATATAAGTATTGATGTGACCATAAATCTGAGTTGTTATATAAGTTAAGGAGCTACTCGATTTTTTGTGTCGAGTCGAATTGAAATCAATCCGATTCTCATTTTTTTAAATTTGGACCCTACGTAGCATAACTAAAAATAAGAGATAAGATGATTGGTAGGACGCGCTCTTTCATATATCATTAGATGTACAAATCAGTAATC
Source organism: Nepenthes mirabilis (assembly GCA_025585075.1). Lineage (NCBI taxonomy): Eukaryota > Viridiplantae > Streptophyta > Magnoliopsida > Caryophyllales > Nepenthaceae > Nepenthes > Nepenthes mirabilis. The sequence continues at coordinate 58,464 of JAODPA010080267.1, read as the reverse complement.
TTCCTTTAAAAAATAAAAAGATGCAAAAAAGTGTGAAAGTTTGTATGGGAGATGTTTAGTACAAGGGTTTATTATTTTGTTGCGTTTGGTACTAAGACGATTTGAGAATTATGTACTCAACTATGAGTGGCTTATTAGGTATTGTCTCAAAATGAGATTGAAATTGTGATGCCTTTGAGAGGGGTTTTAGGCAGAGAATCTTGTGGTTACTCTCTCCCTCCCTCTGAAATAGCAACGAAGTATTTATAATATTGATGAGCGATTTTAACCTCCCCCATTGCTTGTGGAGCCGACCTGGATAAAGAAAATTGGTTGGCAGTCGGTCTTCTTCCTTCATTCCAACCAGTTTTCCCAATGGGAGTGGGCTGTGGGCTGTTATTCGAAGAATCCCTATTCTAGCTCGTTTTTCCAACTTGTCTCTAGTCCATTTTTTGGAACAACCTATGTGAGACTGTGACATGGACGGCTTTTCATTAGGTCGCTCTTTTATTTGTGGGCCCTATTTTCGGGTCAATCCATTTACGATAGTACCCATCAAGTACTTCTAACTCTCGAGTGATCTTAGTGTAGAACCATGCACGATCTGTATCAATTTATGTGGGATTAGTGCTTAAATTCACAAATAGAATATTATCGTTATTTAATTATTTAATTATTTTTTTATGATACTATATTTATTATAGGTATGCTTATTTCGTATCAAAGAGTTATCAAGCAAGATTGAAAGAGAGGCACGCTTGAGTGACGAGATTTATTAAAGATTTATCCGACGTCCTTTCGACCGATATACAATCCTGAAATCAGAATGGGCACTGTTTATGCATGGCCATGTGCGAGATAGGTGTTACCGTACAAGTGTGTCATCTCTCTCGTCTTATGTCAGTTTCATGTGCCATTGTTCAGAAAAATATCCTCAGCAGTCACTTTACGCCCCTTGAGTGACACCTACACGCATTTCCAAATTTCTTCTCCGATAAACCCCAAATTTCTCACTTCACACGATAATGCCATCGTCAAACATCTCTCTCTCCTCTACTACGTCATCCTCCTCAGATCAGACCCAGTCCACCATGCCAAAGGACGTCGCTATCCCCTCCGCCAGCGCCTCCACTTCAACCTCATTTCGGTGCCCCGAAATCTGGAACTATCTGTGGATTCCACTCCTGTTCTCATTTTCCAAGGAATTCACGCCCTCCAAAGCACAGGAAACTACAATTTTGCTTCCTGGTGAAATTGACATTTCTACTCCCAAATCGCTCACCCCGAAGTGCCAGGCGCCAAATCCGAAGCTGAATTTTCGGCCGGTGATCGGGATCTTGAGTCATCCAGGCGATGGCGCTTCGGGCCGGCTCAATAATGCGACCGATGCTTCGTATATTGCGGCTTCGTATGTGAAGTTTGCGGAGTCGGCTGGTGCTAGGGTTATTCCTCTTATTTATAATGAGCCTCGGGAGGTTATATTCAGTGTAAGGATATTGACCTTGGGATTGTTATGATTCACAGAGAGCAATTTTATAGTTGTTTATGTATATGAAATTCTGTCATAGATTTTTTGAAGTAGAATACCAGAAACCGGTTTTATTTGAATTCAGCTGTATCTTTTTCTCCGGTTTCTTTGGGATGAGAAATACTTAATTACTAATATCACCTAAAAAGAAAAATTGTTCTTTTCCATGAGCCAGGCATTGGTTAAGATTTCTATTGCCTTACTTTTGTTTTGCTGAATTAATGCCAGTTAAGTTTATAGAATGAACTTGGAATTGTGTCGTTGAGTAACTGCTATCAGAGAGAAGAGAGCAGGTAATCGATTTAACCACGTGAAGGCCTTTTTTCCTGGTCCTCTTTCCTGAAGTGTTATTTAGGGTCGCATAAATCTTCTTCTGTAGCCACTTTCGGGCCTGTTTATGACCTCCAGCGGACCCAAATAGGAGCCTTCAAATTTTAATCAAAGGGAAGGGAGGTACAGTATTGTAGTGATACTGGACTTCTTGAGTTGAAAGCTTATATTACCAGAGTGACAAGTCCTTGGTAAACGGTCAAAGTAAGACAAAGTCTTTTTGGAAAGAAAGAAAATATACCTGAGACATATTTTGCAAAAGTATAAAACCATGATCATTAGGATGGAATAGAATTTTTATTCCTATCTTATTCCTGGGGAAATTACTATTTCACTATTTGGTTGTTTAAATGATAGAAACAACAATTCCAAAATAATTTGTTATTTCTTTAAAATAAGGAAAAAAACCAACCCCCTTGGTTCTTTTATTCATGGATCATGGTTTTTTAATTCTTGGTTGTCCAAGAATAACTATTCCAAGATGTTTCCTTTATTTACCTTTACCCTGAACTAGACCTGATCAAACTTGGATTGTGTCGGACATAGGTTAGGTTTAGATGAAAATTTTTTATTGTTGAGTCAGGCCGGGCTAGACATGACTTGATCACCAAAGCCAAAAGCCATAACCATATCCATTTATAATCCAAATTAGGCTGGTTTGGGCCAGACACGAACATTTTTATTTTTGAGTATTTCTCTTTAAAAATGCATAGTTACATAAAAAATACAAAAAAATATTANTGTGCTTTCCTATGATTTTTTGGAGTGAAGAAACAAAAAACATGCATATTTATAGTATAAAATACTATTATTCATCAATTAAATATTGTAAACTATGATTTTAGTTAATGTGTCTCTAACATATTGTGTCCTCATTTTTAGGAAAATAGAATATCGCTGTCATGTAATATACATGTGTTATTGATTTTTTTTTAAAGTCTTGACTTCCTTGGTTCTTTTTTTTAATCCTCTTTTCTCGTTAAATACATGACCCATTATGAAAGATGCTTTCTATGCTTATTTCCTTTCTTTTATGAAGTTTTAGTTCATTCAAAAGAGGGTATATGCGGTATAATTAATGCCGTGTCTCGGTTATTTAGGCTGTCATTCCTTCTTTATTTCATATAACTTTATATAATCCTGTCTTTGGTGGTGATTTTGAGAATATCATGGTGTTTTTTTTTCTGATCTTCATTATATTTAAAATGCTGTCTACTCTGGGTTATGGTATCTGGTTTATTGTTGCTTTAGTTTTACTCTGCTCTGCACAAGGATATTGTGCTATTTACATGTTTAAACTATCTTATTCTCTAACATGACTATATTGCTGCAGAAACTTAATTTAGTAAATGGAGTGCTCTTTACTGGTGGCTGGGCTAAGGGTGGACTGTACTTTGAGACTGTCAAGGAAGTATTTAAGGTTTGAACGACATTGGAAACTATCTATTTAAAATGTCACTTATGCTGGTGCTAGAAAGATGTGGAGCAAAAAGGGAAAAAAAGAAAGAAAAAGAAAAAGACCATGGAAGCCATTTTATGCTTGGATGGTTATTTTTGTGTTCACTTCTGGGCTCTTATCACTCCATTGTTGTCAATTTTCGATGACACTATTTGTTTCACAATCAATTTAAGTACTCTTCTAGACATCTCAACATATGCCAGACATTTTGAAATAACTTGAAGCCTTTAAAAAATTCATGAGTTGATACACTAACTTATTTTGTCTTTGCTGTGTTTGTGCCACTAGTCTCATGTGCCGTAGAGCTAATCTACAAAGGTTTTGCTCCTATTTGTAGTTAGTAGTAGTTTCCTTTCCTAAACAGGTTTGCTTTTCTGTTTTTTGCAGAAAGTTCTAGAGAGGAATGACAAGGGGAAGTATTTTCCTTGTTATGCTATCTGCCTTGGTTTTGAACTTTTAACAATGATGATCAGTAAGGTAAGTTTTTTTTGTGCTGTGCGCCAATGGCAAAGGCTTACTTTTCTTCATTAATTTGTATTTAATATATTGGCCATATTCTTCTTTTGCCACATTTTCCTGTCTTGCAAATGGAGTCGTCTATATTTTGACTACATCTTCACTGCCAACAACTGATGTTGTTTCCCGTTATATTTCATAGTTGGATATTGAGAAGGAGAATTTAATAGGATAGTTGCTGCATAATTTTCTTCTGGAATTTCTTGGAAGCGGAACCAATACATTTCCCAAGGATAGTGGCTTTCTGCTAACTATGTGCTTTCCATCGTGGTCATGGACCTTAGTTGGTCTTTTGGTGATCATGTTTTTATTCAAATTGTATGTTTCCCATGTTACTGAAACCTTGGTAGTATGGTAAGTTTTGGGTTCAGTACTGAAGCTGTCTATAATTGTTTTTCTGTTATCATGATATCTTAACTTGGTATGACCACAATCATGGAAATGCAGAACCATATTGCTTGTTGTGCCCGGTAGTCTTATTTCATACTGATAAGTTAGATTGTTCTATGTGTGTGTGTGTGTGTATATATATATATATACATATGTATCGATGTATGTATGTATGTATATGTATATACAGACACTCAGACACACACTTCTGCAGTTATTTTTTCTACTGTTAAGTTCTTGTTGAACAATTTGTCATAGAAATTCTTTTATTATAAAGAAAAGGTTCCATTATTTGCATGTATTTGCCAAGTGACTCTTTTTTTCTTTTGATTATAGGACAATGATATTCTTGAAAGATTTCATGCAACTGATCAGGCCTCTACTTTGCAGTTCGTGAGAAGTGCTAATACAGAAGGAACTGTATTTCAGAGGTACATATATGTTCTTTGCCATTTGATCTGTTCACTTGGTCTGACAAATATTGGGACTATGGGCAACTATATATAGAAAGGGTAAAGGTAATTAGGATATACACATTTAATGATTATCATCTAGTTTATATTTGTACCCTCAACTCTCCATTTTTTGACATCTGAATGGGAAGACAAGTGTGTCAATAGTATGAAAATTTCAGATGTAAGTAAATAAGAATGCATTTATACTAAATTACTAATACATGAAGCTCAAACAGACTGTCTACTTTGCGTGCTCATTAAAGTTGAAGTTTATATTGTTCAAATATTGATGTCTTATCTATGAATTATTTTGTGCTGTAAAAGATGAAAAGATACTACTTTTGGATGTCCCACTTGGTTGGATGTTTGGAAGATGTGAATAATGAGAATGCGGATATGTCAATAAACTTGCTATTTGCTGGCAGTTACCCGTCATCTGCCGATAAAACACCATATGAAAAAAAGTGATTTACCAAACTCCCTCCTCTCTTTCTTCCGTTCTAATGTAATATAATTGAAAATAAATGGTTTATGCAGATGTTGAGAATTTCGATAAAGACTTCTATTCATAATTTACCAATAGCTAGGGAGTTAGCATTGCTGCCCTCCACTTTTGCTGTAGGAGACTTGCCTTTCTAAGGAGTGAAAAGGCCAGTATTCTTAGAGATGATAGCATGCCTCTCTTTTCTAGTAAACATGTTAGAATATTCCTATCTATTCTAGGAATTAATCTCTTTAGTAGGAAGTCCTTTATTGAATTCTTATTCCATCATTGAAAAGAAAAAGAATACAGATGCTCATACCTCTTCTTTCCCTTTTATGGATAGAATATAGATAGAAAGGAATCCAAGAATTCTTTTCCTTCTAGCCCTAAGTCACCTGGTTAATGCCTTTCTGAAGAACTCCTTGGCATGCAAATAGGGCGCAACCACTTTTGTAACTATCTGTTTTTTTCAAAGAAAAAGTGGAACTCGAATGCCGCCCCCTTCTCCCATTTCTGTTGATCTTATGCTGTCTAAGCTTCGTTTCCTTACTTAGCTTTAACCCTTCCTTTCACTGAAATCCTTGTACTCCAGATTAGATTGCTGCTCTTTTGTTGCTCGTAGAGAAGTCCGTAAATACTAAATTGGCTTTCTAGCTAACTTAATATCCTCATAGAGGAAGGGTATAGTAAGATAATTGGATTTGTATCCTCATTTAAAGTGGATGAATGATAAGGAAAATCCCAAAATCGAATGAAGGGTCTAACGTTAAGCCATGGATGATTTAAATGTTACCAAGAATAAGAGATAGTGGTAAAGAAGAATCAAGAGAACTTGATTCAAGCTAGACAAATAGCCAAGAAGGAATTTCTAGATCATTTGCTTCAAGTATTTTTCAAGTTCCTTTATTGTTTCTCGCTATGCAAATGAATATGCATATTTAATGGACAGGACAACAGTCTCCTTTTTTGCTTTGTGTGAAAAGGGAGATCAACATTACCCTGTCTATTGAATTATTGTAATTGGTGTTTGGTCCTAAGAGAAGAAAGAGATCTTCGAAAAGTGAGTTTTTGTGATCTGATAAATAATCATGTATATTTAAATGTCCATGTTTTTCTATATCTGCTTGAAAAGGTGCTCAACCTACAAGAACTGTTTATAATTTGTTAAAGAAGGCAGAGGTTTTTAAAGATCTTCCATTTGATCAAACACAATCACATTAAAAAAAATATAATGGGGTTAACTCATATATAGTTTGGCGTAATCTTTTCTTTAGTATTCCCCCTTTCTCTTTCTGTAGTCATACCTATTTTTGATTGTTTGGTAACTTATCTCACACTTAAAAAAAAAAAAAAAACATTTCTTTATAAGATGGATAGAAAATACATTAAGGGAATAAATCTTTAATTTGTTACTTGAATTATTCAAAAAATGAAGTAGTTGGATCAAAAACTAGAACATTTGGACAATATCTTCAATTGGATGGTTTCCTTAGCAACTCTACTTAAAAAAAGAACAAAACTTGCTTATTCAAGATAGATTTTATATTTTTTTTTATTGAAGATGAGTTTTGCAAATGGTGTAATTCATAAATAATTTATTTAGTGGGCTGTAGCAATAATTGCCCTTAGCATAAGTTAAAGCAAGTATTCTGGTGAGCAATATCAGGTTGGTAAATCAGATGACGTTTCAGCTGCTGTTATTATATGCCTCCTGATACTTGGATCTTAGTTGTGTGCCATCATACGCTAGCCTCAACATTCAAATTACCATTTTATTGAGCACTAAATCTTAGGCTTCATGATTTAAATTGTATTTGGTAATTATCTATTAAGCTAAATATGTATATACCAAAGGAAAAATAATAGAAAAGATGAATTTCGAGGGTGTGCTTTGAAATAAATGTTAATTTTGTTCTATGGTGACTTGGAAGTTACAAGTTCAATTCATGGAAACCGCCTCTTCACAATGTTAGGTAAGATTGTATATATATTTGACCTTATCTAGACTCCACATGGAGCTTTGTGCACTGGACAAGCTGGTAAATACTAAGGAGCAGGAAAGTTGAAAGATAGGCAAGGGATTTGGCATTTGTGTGCATGAGACTTTGATTTGCAATTAAATAGTTACAAATGTTTATAATTGGTAAGTGGTTGACATGACCAGTGCTTGCGTTGCATACTTGCCTGTATATTGATGCAAGAAATTTATCTAACACAACTACCTTGTTGCATGTCATTTTCTGTGGGTGAGGAGTAATGGAAAGTGGACCATTTTTTAGTTTCATTGTATATTTACTATTTCACATCTTATGGAATGAAGAGGGCCATTCAGTAGTTGCATTATACTTTGGTAACCATGTGCATTGGATGATGTTCTGGGAACTAATGGTTAATACAGAAAAAAGGGGTCTGACTTTTTTTGTGAACTGCAATTGCTTTCAATACGGACAAGTTAAATTTGGTTACATTTGAATACTAAGGTGAGAGAATGGCATAACTTCTAAAACCTTGGTAGTTATTGGATGCAAGCATAGCCTTAGCCTCAATAGGAAATAGATAAGTAGTGTGTAAGATGTTTCTGCTATGTGATATTTGGAGTACATGGTGCAACGGTAAGTGATTGATCTCTCTTGTATGAACAGGATACATGAACACTAGATATGGAAATTTGAAAAGAAAAAAAAAGGATCAATATGGCATGGAGTGATGAACACAATTTAATGTAAAAGTATATCTATCTAATTAATTAAACATACATGATATCCTTCATTTTTTTTTTTTTTTTTGGGGGGGGGGGGAATAATATTCTAAGAACAATGGTTTTTTCCCTAACCTCTAAGATATATCATGTCATCTAAGAAAACCTCACTTAAAAATGGAATTGGACATTGTATGTTAGCAAATATCTAAATGCTTATAATTTCAGCTTCTAGAAAAGCAATCATATGTGGTTATCAAAAATATTGTCGAGTTTTATTTTTTTAGCTAGGTATGGCATGTATTGTCAAATATTTTGCATGGGAAAAACACTGATGAGGTGAATGAGAATGAAAATAAAAATAAAAATAATTAGATGTAGTCTTCGACAGCATGTAGACTAACTATATGGGGTGATTTGTACTTGAGGCACTTATCTGAAAAAAGAAAATTGGCATATGATGCAAAATATGTAGGCCAACTGAAGCATTGAGTGTTTCCTATTTAGGACCTCCTACTTAGGATGATCAGTCAGATTACAGCAAGGCAATTTGAAGGATGACTAGCTGAGGCAGAACTCAAGAGTGCCAAACTCATGCCTAATGACTTACTGAGTTTCACTTTCACCGGAGCCCAGACCCCAGCAGGCCAAACTCTTTCCTACCAAGCTACGAAGAGCCGACTTACTGAGTCCTGATGCTGAATCAACTGGGCCTTGTTCCGAATCTTGTGGGGTAGCAATGAAATAACGTGGCCTGAACTAGTGTTCAACCCTGAGTTCATTGGACCTTGGCAGGATGAATGTACCAGGGGCCAAACTGCCGAGGTCTATATAGCTGGACGTCGATCTTGCATTCCCAAATCACGTAGGTGCTTCCAAAGTGCATGATGTGGGGAAACCAGCAGTAATGTGGCAGTTTCGTTTTATTAAGGGTATTACTGTGATCATACTTAGGGCATCAATGTAAGTAGGATGTTGGACATTATAAGCTTCTCAGTTGGTTATATAAGCTGGCCTGAAACCAAATTAGGTATTCATCCAATTATCTTGGATTTGGTGTCATCTTTGGTTGCTGTAGGCTTGAGATCCGTTGGGGTATCTTTCTCAGTTAACTTAGAATTCATTGAGGATACATTTGGGATTTGGGGTCGATTATGTTATTCCACTTCAGAGGCTCGTTGTTTATTCTTCAATTTCAATTGCTTTTGGTTATTGTATTATCTCTGTCTGTTATTGCAAGTTGTCATACTCTGTTCCTCGTTGTACAGTGAGATCTGCTGCTGTTCTCTTATTTGTGAGTGGTAAATGATTTGGGTCGGGCTTGATATTGGATTACAGAAAGTGGGTTTTTATCAGTCCAACGGTTGGTTCTAGCGAGTAGGGTTATCTAATGAGAGAGTGAGAAGCTCTGGAACAAACTAGCGTAAAAAACAATGGGCAGAGGCAGCAATATGCCACAATCAATGTGTCCATTGACGAATTCTCAGAAATCATAGAGCATAGCCACCAACTTGTCTGTTTGTACTTGGGTATGATCCAAATAAGTTGTTGGGGAAATTATCAGGGATGACAAATAATTTGATGTGGTAGTTGCCATTTGAAGGCAGAAGAGAGAGAATTGGGCAATGGATGCCACAGCTGAAACTAATCAAAGACAAGAACAGATGGGCAAGTGACATGCTTGAAGTGTTGAAGTTGTTTCAGATGGAAATCTGCCATTTTCTTTTGTTTTATGCATTGTCAATGTCAAATACTGAAAATAGCTGGGTCAAACAACGCCCAAAATGCATGTATGATATTTTGGGTATGCTAGCTGAGTCCAACACATGTCCATGTTGTGCCATGTGCCTGTTGTGCCCTATATGTGCAATGCACAGGCCCTTTGTGCATGCATTTGTGCTTCTTTTGATTAGATTGAGATTGCAACAATGGAAGGGGACCGTTCACCATTAAGGGTGATTTATTTTGCATTGTGGGAGGTAGATGGGGGAGCCTAGACAGCGCCCCAACTTTGAAGGATGTTTATGAGCTGGGGTGTAATGAACTAAGAGTATTCATAGAGTTGGTCCCCACCTAATTGGTAGTTGAAAATTTCTTTTGATTGTTTTTTCCTATTGTTGGCTGTGGCAGCTATGATAGTTTTGTCTTGACTAGTTTTGAAATAGCTCATTGTATGAAAGCCAATATAAGCATCAATTTGTTCCACTAATACATCGTCGCCATACTAATTAGGTTCTGAACCTAGATGTGTGGATGTCATGTAAAAATTTGGATGTGAAATGGTGAGGAGAAAATGGTTACTAGATAATGATTTTAATTTATTGTAAAGGGCATTCATTTTCATATATTTTTGTATGGCAGGATAAAAAGATTTAGTAAAATTCTGGCTTCCTCTCATATCACTATGTTACTAAAAACAAAATAAGTTGGCCTGACATTTAACTGAAGTTCAGTGCAGGTTGTACTTTATGGAATTTAAGCTGCTGATGCGAACCTCATTCCAGATGACATCAAATCCAATCAGCCCTGTTTCCTTGTGCCATAGGTTACTAAACAATCACAAGCACTACATATGCAATCCAATTAGCAATTAGAACCTCCCATTCAAATTAGGTTTTATTTTAGATTGATTAGAAATCCTAGGGCTTATGCAAAAACCTCCAAAATCAAGCATGAGTAATGGCACAAATGGTCTAATCTATCCATGGACTGGAATTGACTGAACATCTGAAATAAGATCTTAGAATTAACCTTAAATCAGCTCAAGCAGTGCAAAGAACAAAATCTAGGAAAGCCGTAGAAAAATCTCAAACAGGTCCCAAGCTTCAAGGGCTTCAAGTCTCACAGAGAAATTCCAAAATGAATGCATATGTGCACTTGCTTTCTATACAATATTGGATGTTTACATCTAAACACATCATTAAGATACTAACAATCCCACAAAATGTGTAACCAACCATCCTAAAAAATGTACAATAATCCATTATGCTAACTAATCAATCTCTCCAAATATCTAACAAATCAATGAGAGTAACACTACAATACTGCCATTAATTACTCAATTTAAAGGAAGACAACAAAGTGGCTCCTAGGCCTGCTGAACTGCAGTCCCTATCTTTTGTGGACCAGCCAAGGATCTCAATGCCCTCTCCCATGCCTAGCCACATCCCTATCAATCCTCGTCAGTTTTGGGTTCTCATCATCCCCCTCTCACCCAGAATACCCTTGTTCTCAATGGTGAAATATGGAGATCTTTCTGCTATATCATCATACCCCTCCCATGCCTTGCCACATCCTTATCAATCAAGCTCCACTCGATTGTAGTAGCACTTGCCAAGCCTTTTTCTTGCTATGTTCTTTCTTTGAACTTTGATAGAAAAGGGCTTCCTTTGCCTTTAACAATATCTGGTCCTTGTCATCAAATGATGGTAGCTCACACTGCATTTAAACAAGGATTTCTCACCCTCTTTTTTAACGTGGTCACTTGAAACAAATGTAGCACAGAAGTTGGTAGTAAGTGTTGCTAGTAAGGAAACTCTCCTATCCGCTCCAATATCTTGATGGATTTCCTTTTAAATAACTTCACATTGAAGTTTTTCTTTAGGGATTTTTGTCTCTGAGGTTGATGTCTCAGATACACACACTCCCCAAGTTCAAATGCCATGTCTCTTCTCCCTTAATAGCTGCATCTCTTCATACTCTGTTCAGCCTTTTCAAACTCCTTTACCACGTCGAGGACCTCATACCGAGGAAACAACTCTTACTCTATAATAGCTGCGTTTGGCTTCATGCTTTGCAGGCTGTACGTTTTGCATATAATAGAGGTTTGTCTGTTCTTTTGCACATATAATTGAGGATTGTCTCAATTTTTTTTTTTTTTTTTTTTTTACAATGAAATAGACTAAGTTGTCTATAGTCCCATTATGGAATCCCATCGGTTCGTCTGACGAGTCCTTTTGTCCCATAGTAGGTAACTCAGAAATTTTTTGAATTTGGCTTTGGCTGTTGATGTTTGACTGCAGTAAATCGAAGATGTCTTATGTGAAGCTTGTTTAGTTTTTCTTGACATAAATACTGTCAGATTATTGATGATAGCTTTTGATAATCTTTGATACCTGCAAGTTAACACAATTGTTAGTTGTCCATTCAGAGACTGAATGGGTCTTGAGCATAACCGGCGGCATAGGGCGGTCGAGGACTTGTTGTATGTGACGGTGGTTGTGTAGAGGAATCTGAAGCTGGATTGTCATTTGATATGTCTGCCCATTGAGTCTTAAAGTCTTGCGCTTGCTTTGTGAGTTGTTGATGCATTTGAGTCATTTGTACCATCATTAAATCTAATTGAGCTTGCGGAGCTTCCATTTGCTTCTTAGCTTGAGTAGATCGTCCAGATCGTTTGGAGGAGACAGATAAAGTTGGAGATCCAATACCTTGAGAGCTTCTTGGTTTGGGTCTTGAAGTACTGGGTCTAACTGAGTGTTCTGGAATATAATGTGTTGGTGTGTTTGGCAAGATTTTGAGGCAATTTTTATAGTTTGAGCTGATGCTTGATTCTTTTTATAGTCATAATCAATTTGAGTATAATCGATAAGAATATTGTCAAATTTATCCCATCATTTGATTCTGAATGCCCGAACAATCGATAGTGGAATATCTTGAATAGCTAAGGGTGAGTCTTCATAATGTTGATCACAAGTAAAATACCATGACACAATCCATGGGACTTCGCAGTCAATATGAAAACAGATTATTCGGTGTGGTAAGAAGATACCCTTGTGTAATTCTTCATAATGCATCCTTGCATTGTTAATATTGCTAGGATAAAGAACTGGTAAGCAGCCGAAGTAAATCCACCATTCTGTAAACCATATTGGTAAGGGTTTTGGACAGGTTTTGTCGAATCTAATAAACCATGAATGAGTATAGGATTTGAGATAAAAGGCATTATACCAGGCGTCTTTGTAATCTTGGTAGTTGTATCCTTGTGGTTGATAGTGAACAGAAAAAGGTTTAGTGTCCCAAGTGTTTAGTCCAATGTCTTGAGGAAGTTTGACATGTTTAATTTTGATAGTAGAAAAGGTAATTGTATTGTCTCGAGGATTTCGGTGATGTTTGATTTTAACAGAACCAGAATCAATTAAGATTAATTCATAGTACTGTTGGGTTTTTCAAATATCCGCAGTATGATATAGACAATTAGGATGAAACATTTTATTTGTTAAAGTAATGAGTTCATTTAGTTATGGTTTTTGAAAGTAAGAGGTAAGAGCAACATGGAGTTTAAGTGGTTTGGTGATATATTGGTTTTCATGTGAAATATGAGCTGGTTGAATAGACGAGGAAGTGGGAGCGATAGTTTCCTTGTAACTAAGTGGTGGATAGTCACGCAAGATAGCATATCTATTGGAAGTTGGTAGACTCTGTGGTTTAGACATTGCATAATCATGGACAGATTGTTTTGGTGTTTGTTTGGCTGGAGTATAGGGAGATGAAGTGTCCTTCTCTTTTCCTTTAGAAGACATGATTTCCTATAAAAATTCTTTTATTAAAATTTCTAAAATATGTGCTTCAATAAATTCTTCAATGACAAAATTTGTTTGCCATCGTATAGAAGTAAAATCTTTTATGCTTTTACGTAAAACAATATGCATGTTTTGATGAACAAGGTGATGAACAAAATCATTTTGGTTTTTTGATATGCAAAACATTTCTTTGTTTAAAACTAAAAAATAATTGGGTGAATGCAATGGTAATGATCTAGAAACTAAAAACTGAGAAAGAGGAAACTTAATATTAATTTTATATGGGCTAATGTTTTGTATATCTTTAGTCTTACAATCTTCTAATTGTTTTCTTGGTTCTAAGCGTTTCATACTAAGTTCTGAATTTAAATTTTCATTATCGGTAGGTGTTGATTTTATTGATTTCATTTTAGTATGTTTGTAATTTTTCCTCATTAACTTTGTTAATTTAAGTTTTAAGTTAAAAGGTTTTCTAGATTCCTTCTTTATAATATCTTTTTGTAAGTGACAATTGCTTGATATGTGATTTATTATTTTAGTACTACTTGAATTTTGAGGATATTTGACATATTTATTTAAATATCTAACTGATTTTAAGAATAATTTAGGTTTTTGTTTATTGTTTTTACTTAGTTGATTTTTTAGTTGATTTATTATTTGTTGAGCTAAAATCTGTTTATTGTAACATTGTTTTTTACTAATGTGCCAATCTCTTAATTTTCTATATTGTTCAAAAATGTTTATTTTTTCGTTAGTCTTTATTTTCTTAAGCTTCTGATATAGTCGACTTTTATTTTGATCAGTGTGTGAGTGTATAATATGATTAATGTATGATTGTTTTTTGTTATCTATGTCTGTGTCACAGAATAATATTAACTTTGTATTATTTGTTTTATTGTAGCTGTGTTGATTTAATAAGTGGTTTTCAGTATTGAATTTGTTTAAAATGTTATTAGTTATTTGCAGTTGTTTTGAGATTACTGTTAAATTTTTAAATATATGTGTTTTATAGTTCTGTCTTATCACGTTATATTTCTTTTTTGCTAATTCTTTTTGGACAATAAAGAAATATTCTATAAATGAATAAGATAGTTTGCTATCAGCTAATATGTCCTCATATCTTACCTTATAGTAATTCTAATGATTATATTGAATATTTAATTCTATGGTATTTCTAGGAAATATTTGATAATCGATTATCCATGTTGGAGTTAATTGAAAATATTCATTCTTTTTTAGAGTAAGTTGTTTGTTATCTTCTAACGTAAGGTTATTATTGTTTTCTTTAAGTTCTAAACTTGTAGATGGACTATTTTCAAGATAAACTAAAGTAGATGTTGAACATATTTGTTTCTGTAAATCTTTTGATAAGGAGATAATGGAATTATATAGGTTTATATCAGCAAAGATTTTGTTAAATTTTATTATATATGTGTTCTGAGAATCATATAATCTTGTAAGGATTAGTTGATAATGATTTTGATCTATTGATAAAGAAAATGTTAATTGATTTTTAAGGTTTTGTTTAACTTCTAATTCCTTAGACTTATGCTTTAAGGGACAGTGTTTAAACTTATGTCCATGTTCTTTACATTTCCAACATACAGTTTTTTGTAATTTCTTTTCATTTCTTTTGATTAGATTAAATGTTTTTGTAGGTGAACAAAGAATTAAAGAATTTTCTTTAATATTGTCTTTAACCTTTGTATCTTGTGATGTAGAAGGTAAAGAAGATTGTTTGATTATGGTATTATTTAAGGTAATTATACGATTTGAATTTAAGTAATTAATTTCTTGATTATGTTTTCGGTTGATATCTTCTCTAGGAGATGCTTCTTTCTGAATTATCATTTTATTATTTTTAACTAACTTATTTTGTTTTATGGTTAAGTTTTCTTTTTGTATTGGAGGCTTAGTTAAATCATTTATCTTTTTTGTTAATTTATTTAAAAATACTTGACTTTGTTTTGCAGAAGGAGATAGAGTAACGCGTTCTATTATTGGTGAAGTGTATGCTTCAATTTGATCAATAATTGATACAGTTTTAGTCGGTCTTGACTTAGGATGTAATAAAGTTTCTAGAGTAATTTCTTCTTCTTCTTCTTCACTGTCTTCTTCCTTGAGAAGAAGTTGTTGTAATCTAAATTCTTCTTCAGTCATCTCTTCCCATTCATCTTTATTAAATTCGTTATTTTTAGTGTCTGTTTCTAAAGTACAAATCATATTTGATTGTAACTTCATGTTTGATTGTTTTATATGCTTTTTAGTCAAATTATTATAGTCGTTTGTTATATTGGATATATTATTTTGAGTATTGTTCCAAAGATTTTTATTTCTATCAAGTTGATGAACATTTCTTATATATGGGAGAAACCATTCAAAAAATGGTAAATTCCTTTTGAGTAAGTTCATTGTTTGTTTCCACGTACTTCTATATTCTTCTGTTTATTCTTTAGTAAAATTTGTGAAAAACCAATTTCTAATATTATTGTATTTGTCTAACATAAAATCTTTTCTAAGGGCATCCATATCTGGAATAAATTCTCTTTCAATGCTTATGACATTAATTGTTTGCATTTCCGATAGAGTTGGGGATTGAGGAGTTCGTTGTGTAATAATTTCAAGAATAGGGTTTCTACTTTCTAGATTTCTTGTATCATGAGAATATGTAGATTGATATCTAGGATTTGTTGATGGTCTTAAGTTTTCATACTCATTTCTAGAATTTTCTGGATAGTTTTCAATATTTATTGATCTTCTAACCGGTTCAGAGTTATTTCTAAAATTTTCATAATCAGAAATAATTGAAGGAGTTCTTGTAGGATTATAACTTAAGGATCTAGGTAAATAAGACTGTTGTTGACTAAAATTGAGAATAATATTACCTTCAGGTGTTACAGTAATATTGGTAAATTCTCTTCGTATTATATGTCTAGCTGGTTGGGGAAGGTTTACTTGCGAGTCTTGTGGTAAAGTGATTTCATCACATTTTAATAATTTTGGAGTAAAAGTAGCAGCGTGTTCTGCTTTTACTTGTAAAACAATTGTTTCACCAGGTGGAGTCTGAATGAGACATTTTGGATTAAATTGACTTGTAAGCAGTTTAAAATAAATTCGATAAAGGATTAAAAATTCTCTTCTATTTTCCTGATGAGCTAAGCCAGGAAGGTGAACATTAAGAACTAACGTGTTAAGTATAGTCGGGTCATTAAGGTCAACTGAAAAGTTGGGTGTACAGTTAAAGTAGATTGGTCTGTTACATAAATTAGATTGAACGATTGCTAAAATAGAATCTTTATATTTTAATAACGTTTGATCTCTTAAACATAATAAAACTGGTGTATCAATTCCTAATTTGGTTAAAGGTTTAATTGCTATCTGAATTAAGCCATAATGAATATAATTATAACCTTGTTGTTTAAATCTTTCAATAGATAAAGATGACAATAATTTAATTTCTTCGTATTCGTTTTTAATTGAAATTGTTTGTTCATGATCCTTAATTGTTAAAGCAGTTTTGAAATCAAAAGTGCCTACCTGATAGATTTCTTCCATATTTTGTGTGGGCAAAGTCCAAGCAGAATAATTCTGACCATTATTCGGTATACTCAGTGCTTCTCGTGTGCGTGACGTTGTACTGTGATTCGAAGAACTACCCCTGAACATTCGTCTTAGTCTCGAAGCCATTTTCAAGTTTTATCCACAAATGATGCAAAACACTAACTTTTCTACAGATGAAGCATAAACTAGATTTCCTACAGATGATGCACAACCGGTCTTGCAAACTTAAAGAAACAAGAACACCCCCGACAAAGACTGCCCTTTTTGCATCACAGCGGGACTTCCAAACATCGGTTCACAGGTTTAACATTCCCTATCGTTTCCAAGCTATCATGCAAGTGATTATGCCTAACACAGATGCAGAAAAAGTAGCAGAGATGCCTTATACCATGCAGAAAAAAATGAACATGGCTCTGATACCAAATCTATGCAGGATCGTGTTTCAAAAGCGTAAGTACAAAACGTAACACGTAAATCAGAGAAGAACAGAGAGATATTTGCAGGATCGTGTTTTAAAAGCGTAAGTACAAAACGTAACACGTAAATCAGAGAAGAACAGAGAGATATACCAGAATAAGGCTGAATAAACTGCTGGACTTTGATTGAAGAAGTTTACATACTTCGGACTTTGATACAGTAAAAGAAATTTGTACAAAAGAAAGGAACTAAAATTTACAAGAAAAGTTTGAGGGAGATTTCTCTGGAGGGAGGCTTTGGGCTCTGAGGTTCTCCGCTCTAGGTCCTGCCTTCAACTGCTTCAAGTGAGGCTTTAAATAGAAATTTCGGATTAGCTTGGGCCGTTGATTTGTTGAAATAATTGCGTAAATCTGAGCCGTTGATACGTCTTCATATAATTGCCAGGAATCTAATCCGTTTTGCGTCATGTCAGCATAATTGCATATTGTCTTTTCTGAAATGATCAGTAACGGCTTCTGCGTACGTTGATGCTGTTTGTTTTTGGTCACTTCGATGAATAGTGTCTGCATAGTGTCTGCATAGTGCTGTATAGTGCTGTTGCACAGTAAACTTTTGAAAACTTGTCACTTTTCGTCAGAGGCTTTGCCGTGCAGTTTCTGCATTTTGTCATCATTGCTTGTACGTTGCATATGCTGTGCATAAGAGAGGTTTGTCTGCAAATTTTTTTTTTTTTTAACTAACAACGAAATGTACTAATAAAAGGAAAAATATTGATACGTGATGTACAAAATAGTGGAGTCTCTCATGGGCCGAATATATGATGTGGGCCAAGATATTGGGCTGGAGTTTGTTTTAATAAATTATAGCGATAAAGATAATGGGTTGTTGTAAAAATTAACCAGTGTCCATTGCTGATAATAGCTCCAGTAAGGATTGGCTGAGATTCTTGCAAAATAAGGTTTTGAACTGGTCTGTTTAGAATTTGAATCCAAAAGGGTCGCTTTAAAAGCCATATAATAATTTGTTGTTGTGGCGTAATTTTCATAAGCGCAATAGTAGGTGCCTTTGTAGCATGTGGCTGCCATTTATAGATGTAAAGGCCATAACTATTCCATTCTGAAGAGAAGTGTGTTTGCTGAGGTAGTTGAATATCCCATGCGGTACCTTCTGTTAATTTGAGAATAAGAATACTGGGTTTTGCGTTGAAATGATCACATAGGAAATGTAACTCATGTGATGGTAGAAAGACGTAGATATCTTGTCTAGGATACCATCGTTTGATTACCGGTACGGGTTCAATGTTAAACTGATAGACTTCCTTCCATGTTTGCGTTGGTTCAGAAAACCCATCGATCCCGTCGTTGTAGTATTGGAGTAAGAGTCCATCATTTGGAAATGTGCCAATGTCAATGCCATGTTTAAAAATAAATCCAAATCCATAGTCTGTAAAGATATTTGGTTGCATTGGTCCTTGAAAATCATCTGGAATGGGTATCTTATGCCAAGTATCTAATACTGGATTGATAACATATAACTTTGCTGCATAACGTGTCGTTGTAGGTGTGCAGAGTAGAAGTCCATTGTTGCAGGCAAGAACATGAAATAAGTGATTATACATATTTCTGAATATGTTCATTGGTAGCATCATATTTTCTGTGGATATAAAATTCTATCGTCGACTATATTTTGCTTGTAGTAGATAGGCTTCATCATCTTTCATAACGGCATGATAAGTATGATATTTAAGGAAATGAGGGTCATAGAGTAAAGAAAGAAAAGAGTGAGAAAGAGAGGAGAATTTAAATATTTCTTTGACAGAAAGCCATGAAAAGATTTCATAGAATTGATCATAAGTGAAAGCGGGTTTAGGAGTTTGTTTAGCTTTTCGAGATGAGGTTTTCTTTTTCCTTGGCATGATGTCCGAGGAGAAACTCTCTGGTCAGGAAATCTGGTATAGAATTAGAAGAGCCTTTAATAAATTCAATATCAAAATCAAAAACAGATAAAATAGCTTGCCAACGTGCAAAAATTTGTTTAGAAATTAAATTTTTAACATTTTTTTGTAAAACATCTTTAGCAGCTTTGCAATCTATTTTTAAAAGAAATTTCTTATTATATAAATCATCTTGAAATTTGGATATGCATAAAACAATGGATAAAATTTCCTTTTTAATGGTTGAATAATTTTTTTGTGCTCCTAACTATAATCCAGAATGAAATCTAACTATTTGTGTGTGTTTATGTGTATCTAATTTTTGTTTAAGAATGCCACCATATCCTATATCAGTTGCATCTGTTTCAACAATAAGTGATGCACGTGGATGCGGTATGCCTAAACATGGTAAATGTTGAACTTCTTGTTTTAGAGTTTTGATAATAGTTGTGTGTTCATTTGTCCATGCAGGAGGGTTCTTTTTAAGTCTTTGAAATAATGGTTCGCAAATTTGTCTAAGTTTTGGAATAAAATCAGAAATATAATTTAAACATCTTAAAAATCTTTGTAATTGGGTTTTATCTTTTATTTCATCAGGAAATTTATTAGCAAATTCAATAAATCTTTGAATAGATGTTATTGTATGTTGATAAATATGAAATCCTAGAAATCTTACTTTAGTTTGAAATAATTTAATTTTAGGGGCTGAAACAACTAATCCATTATATTTAATAATGTTTAAAAATTGATATAGATGTTTAAAATGTTGATCAATGTTGTTAGAGAAAACTAAAACATCATCAATATGAACAATAATAAATTGCGTGTAGGGATTAAATATGTGATTCATAATATTTTGAAATTTTGATGGGGCATTTTTTAATCCAAATGGCATGACATTTCATTCATAATGTCCAAAAGGAACAGTAAATGTTGTTTTATATCTATCTTTTTCATGTATCTGGATTTGCCAAAATCCTGATTTTATGTCAAATTTAGAAAAGATATTAGCATTGTATAATCGATTAATTAGATCTCTTTTATTGGGTATTGGATATCGAATCCATTGAAGAGCTTTATTAAGTGGTTTATAATTAATGACTAACCTAGGTACACCTCTGTCAATTTCAGCATTGTTCATTACGTAAAAAGCAGAACAACTCCAGGGTGATTTTAAGGGTCTAATTAATTTTTTATCAAGAAGATCTTGGATTTCTTTTTTACAATATTCTAATAATTCTTGATTCATTTGAATCGGTCTAGCTTTTGTAGGAATTTGAGATTCAGTAAAATCTTTTTCATAAGGTAATTCGACTACATGTTGTTTTCGATTCTAGAAAGCATTTGGTAAATTTGAGCATACTTCTTTTTTCAAAAGTTGTTGAAAGTTGTTAATTTTTGTTTGTAAGAGAGTATTGTTTAATTGTTGTTCAATATTATTGAGTTGTATTTCTTCTTTTAAATAATTGATTTGTTTTTCTTTGTTTGTTATTAAATTAATTTGTCGATATATAGATGTTGTCTGTAATTCCTGAATTTCTTTTTGTTTAACAGGGTGAATGAAAGGGAAAATAAGTTCATTTCCTAATA
This sequence comes from Nepenthes mirabilis, assembly GCA_025585075.1. Classification (NCBI taxonomy): domain Eukaryota; kingdom Viridiplantae; phylum Streptophyta; class Magnoliopsida; order Caryophyllales; family Nepenthaceae; genus Nepenthes; species Nepenthes mirabilis. Next base: position 37,602 of record JAODPA010080267.1, on the reverse strand, counting down.
CTTGAGTAGATAATCCTTCTGCAGTAGCTTTAAAAGGATAAATTTGTGTAAAGAAAGGAGTACCAAGTATAATATCTTGATGCAAATCTTTTACGAGAATAAACGTTGATTTAAAACAATGTCCTTGATTACGTATAGTAACATTGGTTAATTTGTATTGAATATTTAACAAGTTGAACCTCATAACAAGTTGCTATTTGTGTATATAAATAATATTGGATTATTCCCTAGTTTTAGAGGTAGACTACTAGGGATTTACTCGTGTATTGTGTCCTTTTTGTTATTGAGTATTAACAAAATGGTTTGGAATTGTTCCCTTAGATTTCAAGTCTCTTAACTATGTGATTCAATCTCATAAACCCGTACAAAGCCTGGAAGGAGTGTTGGGTGAGCGAAGCAGAAACTTGGTTGCTGATAGGGTGAGTAGTGATGTGATTGTGTCTGTTGTCATATAACCTAGATACTAGCCCCATGACAATTAATATCGTAAACTTGTTTGGAGTCATAGGGTGAACATGACTATAGAGCAAGGGCGTGAACTATTTACCTTGTTAGAGGCCGTTGTGGGACTTGTGCTCGATCATGAGATACAACCATTTGTAGAGAAAGTTAACAACCTCATGAGAAGTTAGGAGGGGTACCAACAGACCTTTGATGACTTCACTAGTGACATTATCAGGAAGTTAAACAATATGCAGAATGAAGTAGTGATGTTTGTTGGGCAAGCAACAATCACCCTGGGGTATTGGCTCATCCATAAGAGTACTTGAGCCAAAGCCCTTTCATGGCATTCATGATGCAAAGGAGTTGGTGAATTATCATTAATGAAAATATTGGTATCGGTATTGATATTTATTACGGTTGTATCAGTATTGAACATATCGAATATTACGTATTGATATCAAATATATCAAATGGAAAATTTTTTTTTGAAGATTGTAAGATAACAGGCTCATATTAATCAATATAGAAATATATCATTATATTGTCATGGTATCGAAAAATATCAAAATCGGGAGCACAATACGGATACATATTAGCTAATGCTTGTCGTATTGACCAATATTTGTATCCATGTGAACTATTAATGGGACATGAGAGCGGTACTTCGACATTGCTTCAATGCCGGAGCTGGATCTGGTGAAGTTCACCAGTACATACTTGACAAGTGATGCCAAATTGTGGTGGTGAATGCTTTTGTTGAACTCACAAATGTAGGGAGACTTCATGTTTAGAAGTGGGGACAACTTAAGGAGTTTGAGGATCAATTCCTTCCTTACAGCATGTTGAGGGTTGCAATGGTTGCATTTGAATGACTGAAACAAAGCAGTCTAGTTTAGGAGTATGTAAAGGAATTTAACTCCTTGTTGCTGGACATGCAACATATGCTCGAAGAATATAAGTTGTTTAACTTCGTCTCAGGTCAACAGTTGGTGCGACATGAGTTTCATCGACCAAATGTTAGAGATTTGTCAAGAGCCATTGCTGCCATCAGTGCCTTGGCAGATTAGCGGACCGCCAAGGAACTTTGTGCCTCCTCAAGCAAGTCTTAGTCGAGGCGTAAAGGTAAGGGAGAAAGTGGCAGGAGGATGACCAAAGATGTGGTGGTGGCAGGTCCAAGCCACGGGACAATGATCAGGCCCATCCTTTTCAAGGGAATGACCCTATGACTCACCAGGGGTGCTACATCTGCAGCAGCCACATAGGGCAAGGGGGTGTCCGAGGTTGGAGAAGTTGAATGCGATATTTGCTTAGGGAGGATAGAGTGGTATCAAGCTCGATGTGACTAATTCGGTGAATCTAATGCAGTTATTGAGTTTGCTGCGGGCTATGGAGACAACCCCACCTGGCTTGATGAATCTCAACACCAAGGTGAATGGTGAGGGCATTTTATCTGTGGTTGATACAGGTGCAACTCACGCATTCATTGTGGAACAAATTTTGTGGAGGCACAACTTTGCTGTGGTTTCAAACACGATTAGAATCAAGGTTGTGAATCCAGAGGCACAAGCAGTAACATTTTACCTGTGGTTGATACGAGTGTGACTGGCGCATTCATTACAGACCGAATCGTGAGAAGGGACAGCTTAACTGTGGTTTCGAGCACTCTTAGATTCAAGGCCTTAAATGCAGAAGCACAAGCAGTTGTGGGTACTGCCCATGATATGCTGATTATTGTTGGGAGTGGATGGGGAAGGCGGATTTGATGTTAGTTCCCTTAGATGACTTTAATATGGTCCATGTCCTTGATTTCTTCAGGAAGACAGACGGTTATGTTTCCATATCTTGAAGGAATCATGACCAAGGGGAACAAGGGTGCTGCTTTACCAACTGTTATCAAGCAGTAGGGAAGGCAATTCACATCTTGATGATCTGTGTGGAGAAAAGGTGCCAGCGTGGAAAACCGGAATACATTGCAGCTGTGCTGGAGGTCAAATTGGACTGGATGATAGAAGTGCTAGGTGTCGTGGCTACTTTACTTCAAAGGTATGTGGATGTGGTGCCCAAGGAGTTGCCACCTCTGCTGCCCTAGGCATGCCATGGACTATCGGATTGAGCTAGTTCAAGGCTTACAAGTTGCTTGTTGGTTGAATTGCATAGACAGTTTGCCGAGTTGCTAGACAACTGGTTTACCCAGTCATCGAAACCTCTATATGATGCCTAGTCCTTTTCCAGATGAAAAGGATGATTTACTTAGAATGTGTGTTGATTTCTGAACTGTGAACAGGGTAACAATAAAAAAAAAAGTACCCAGTATCATTGGTGAAGGACCTGATAGATAGGTCAGGGAATGCTACATGGTTCGCGCTGTTGGAATCTTTGGTTAGGCTACTGGCAAGTGAATGCTGATATAAGATGAAGTTGCTGAGTATTTGCTGGGTGTTTTATTAGCCTCTTAGCCTCCTAGGCTAGGAGGTGTTGCACATGCGCTCTTAAGTGTTCTGCCGTGTTGGTTACATTGACTTCCGAGTCTGGAGGCATACTCAAAGCAAGGCAGGGTTCAGAAAGTTCAGTCAGGGGAATTTGGCCAGTGTGGTTTGCCTCTAGGAATTCAGTATGAACAGTTCAGCTCAGTAAGTTCATGCAGGTGTCCAAAGTATACAAAAATGGTGATGTGGCTGTAGACCCTGGTGGTCTATCGAAGTAGTTTAGGGTAGTTACCTTGGCAATGTGGAGAGTTACACATGACATCTTCGGAGTGCCTAGGAAGTTTAGGGAAGTTTCTGTAGCGTAAGAACTCCAAGCCTTCTTCATTGGTCCCAAGGCTTTGGGGAAAAAGCCAATTGCCCCCTCATGTAAGTATAGATCTTTAATATATTGTAAACATTCGGCAGCATAGTTCTTTTTAGATCTTTGAAAGCTTGTTTGGCTTCATTTGTGCACTTAATAGTTGTCCTTCCTAAGCATGGAAATCAAAGATCTAGCTATCAACCCATAGTTCTTAATGGTCTTGTTGTAGTAACACGTCAAACACAAGAAACCCCTCATAGCTGAAACATCATTTTGCATTGGCCAGTTTACCATAGCTTCAGTTGTCTTTGCACTCACCTTTATTCCTTTGGGAGATAATACTCCCCAAGTACTCCAATTCTGATCACACAAACTCCTATTGGACATTTTGCTGACGTAATGCTGCTCATGAATCCCCAAAACTATAGTTGCACCAAACACTCTTTCATGGACTTAGAATAGATGAGGATATAAAGAGAATGAACACAAACTTCCTTCGATGAGGATTTAAGATCGAGCTCGTGGCAGGCTGGAAAGTAGGTGCTCTACACGACCCAAAGGGCATCACTAGGTACTCATAGGGAGCTTTGAGAGTGTCCTAAAACAGGATATTATGGGCATCCTCTTTCATGTGAATTTGATGATAACCCTCCCTTAAGTCTAGCTCCATCAAAACCCTAGCCTAGTGTAACTTGTTCAACATATTGTTGACTGTCGGAATGGGAAATTGATCCTTCACTACAGCTTTATTCAAGTCCCTGTAATCAGTACAAAATCACCAAGTTCCATCCTTATTCTGAAATAGCAATTTTGATGATGAGAATGGACTTGTGCTCAACCTGATCAACCCATTTTTTTCAACATTTCTTATGCCTATCTCTTTATCTTTGCCTTCTGAAAGTGGGCATACATGTAAGGCTGCACATTCAACAGTTTGGATTTGTGATCAAGTGGTCTAAGTGGCTAGGCGGTGGTAGGCTATTTGGTGTCTCAAGAACCTACCTGTGACTTTTGGCAACCCTCCTAATCATCTCCTGCAGGCGTTGCAACTCTGCCTCTAGTTCCTCTCCTCTCTCTCTCTTCCCCTTCTACATGGTCCTCATGTACCATTGTAAATCATTGGCGACCCCATTTTATAGCTTGTCCATCATTTTAGCCCAGCTAACCTTTATTTACTCTCATGATAAGGCTGTAAAGTTTGAATTCCATCCTTATGTGATCAAAGCTTATCATCATGATCCGGAGACTCTTCAATAATGCATTATCAATGAAAATATCCAGCCCAACTAAGGTTAGCATATGCAAGTTGGCTACAATCTAATCTCCTTGTACATTCATCTTCACGTCCCTCACTCCTTCTTACACTTAAATTTTCCCATACATCTCTTTTACCTAAAATGGCTCTACTTTGACTCCTTGTGGCCCAATTATCCTCCCAAGGTTGGCATTGACAAATTTGTGTGACGACTCACAATCAACTATCAAAGCCACCTTGTGTCTCCTAATTCCAAGCCATAAGCCTCATTGTTGAAGACTTGGGAGCTCACGATATTGTGTTGATTGGCAACTCGATGTCTTTCTCGTCTTCACCACCTTCAACCCTTCTTGGATATCCCTCATCACTGGATTTTACCTGATTTTCAACCTCACCGTCTTGATCATCACTGGGCTTTACTATCATAGCACTTGGCTGGCCTGCACCTGTGATCCTTGCCCATTTTCCACCGCACTTGAAGCACAATCCCGTTTTTATTCTCTCTTGTATTTCTTCTCTAGACAACTTTGCTTACTTAGATTTCTTTCAAGTGTTGCATTCCACAGAATTCATTCCCTTCTGAGGTGTCTTGGTTTGCAGGGTTTTGAAAACTTGCTCCATGTGCTTTTTATTTTACTTGCCTCCTCTCTGCATTGTAACTTCTGGTCTCTATTCATCTTCATTGCCTCTACAATCGCCGTGGTTGCTTGACTTTAAATTCCTTAGCTAAACATGGCAATAGTCTGCCAATGAACGTCCCTATTTCATCTTTTCTGTGTAACCCTAAATGATACTTTGCAGTTGGAGAAACTTCTCAATGTAGGTTTGGATCTTTCCCTCTTGAAGCTTCTTAGCAAGCTGTCCATGGTGGAGGTGGACAATTGGCAAAGGCCCCATTTATCCTTTAATTCCATGCAACGCCGTCCACCCTAGTCTCCTTCCATCCTTTGCATATTATGTCTTATCCATCTTCACCAATTGCTAGCCTTGCCATTGTAATAGACGCTAGCTGTCACTAACTTATTCTGTCTCGGCCCTTGATGGACGTGGAAGTATTGTCCATCTTGCCTAACCATTTGTACATGTTCTTACATCAAAGAGAGGAAGTCTGCCTTTGGTTTCTTTAGTTCTTGGTCATGATATGTGTTTCTTCTCCTCTTATCCTTGTAGGCTTTGTTGTTCCTTTGGTAACCAAAAGCTGGTAAATTTTTTAGCATTCCATATTTTTTACTGATGCTCAAAGAAAATCTTTTAAATTCATATCCTCGTTCCTCATTCTCACTGTATTTTCTATGGTGACTAAACACCCTTGACGGTTCCCTTGCATTAGGCCCTCGCTCTTTTGTTCTTCCATTGTGTTCTACTCAACCACCTCTTTGAAATCTAACTTCACCCTCTGAATCTGGTCTCTCTAGTTTCTCCTCCGTAATCTTTCTCATGCCCATGTCCCTTCCCCTGCATGACTTTGCCCCTGCATTTGACCTCAGTCCATCATGAGTCCACCTGCGGCCTCCATCTGCATGACTTTGCCCTTCTCCATTCCAACCTCTTTATAATGGTATTACTTTCCCTGCCTTATGTCTTCCATACAGCGGCTAGACAAATTATCAATCATCATCCATTTTGCTATCGATATTAGCATGTCTTCAATCATCTTGGTAAGCTTCTGTTGATTTTCTTCTAATGCTCTAATCTGGCACCCGGTGTTTGCAGAGTAGAAAGGATTATTAGGGGTTGGGGTATTATGCAGTCAATGTGTTGTAGCTTATCGGTTGTCATATGAAACTCATCCTTCAATTTGTTCAGTGGTGTTTGAATTATTCCTCGATGTATAGGTGCACTTCCTGCCTTATTCCTTTGAAAGAGATCTCAATGACAGCCCCAATCGATATGAACCTTGATCTGGAATTCAATACTAGATCCTATTAGTTCTGTTTTCTTGTGCTACCGGTCAACAAACAATCAAAACCACTACTTAAGCAATCCATTTAGGGAGTAGAACCTCCAATTCAAATATATGGTTTATTCTAGATTGAATTTGAAATCCTAGAGTTTATGCAAAAGCTTCCCCATTTTTGTCCAGGGGTTTATAAGTGTTGAAATGGTCTGCAAGCATTGAAATTAAAAGATTGGTCCACATTCAGTTACAATTCCATTAGCTGAGTTGGTCAAAAGGTGGTTCCTAAAATAGGCTTTGAGCTATGTTGCTTGGCAGTTTCCCACAGTTGAATCAAATGTTGAAGTGGTCGCTTTTGGTGCTTTAGTTATAGAGTGGGTAGCAATGAATGGGGTTGCTATTGGTGGGAGTGGTAAGTGTTAAGAAGATAAGACTAGCTTTGCTTCTTCCTCTCTAGGCTCTTTCCTAAAGATGTCCTGCTGCTAGGGTGGGGGATCTCATCTACCTTGGCTGCATCTGAACTACCTTAGATCAAGCAAGAATGATGGAATGAATGGTGTACCCAATCCACAGACTGAAACTGATGAAACCTTTGAAATGAGATCTCAGATTCACCCTAAATCATCCCCCATGATCAAAAGATCAAAATCTAGGTAAATTGAAGAAAATCTCAAACAGATTCGAAGCTTCAAGAGCCGCAAGTCCCATAGGGAAATCCCAAATCAATGCATATCCCTTCTTCTATACAATATCGGGTAATCATACTTTAGATACATTCAGGATCTTCAAGATAAAACTATCTTACAAATTAGTCTAACTGACCCATCCCAATAAATATGGTAACACTCCCTACCATAATGCTAATGAATCAATCATACAAAAAATTCTAACAATTCTCAATGAGTGTAAATTTCCAAATGTGCCCTAAATGACGCAATTCAAAAGAAAACAATTTCAATAGCCTCCTAGGCCTTCCAAACTTCAGTCGCTTCCTTCCCATGGATCTGGCGAAGATCTCAAGTCCCTCCCACGCACAGCCACAGCTCTATCACTGGTCCGAAGTTTTGGGTTTGCAGTTGTCTCACTACAATTTTAAAGCATTGCTAGAGGAAGTGGTGATCGGTCTATCCTATCCAGTAGAATCCCAATTCTGTGCCCAGAATAGGAGGGGGAAAAATCGTGGCAAAGATGGAATTCCTTTTCCATTTTTGACTATTTCTACAGATATTATTAGTGAAAACAGAGTTACTATTCCCTCTTCAATTGTGCATCCATCTTCCTTCCACCTTGTCATTGGGTGTTCAATGTTGGGAATGGGTAAGCACCTTCATTGGTATTTTTAAAATTTCTGTTTACTTCCCCAGTAAGGCCTTACTACCAAGAGATTTTTAGATGCCCTAGTTACTCTTTTTCTTATTTGGAGCTGAAGCCGATATTCCTGGTGCCCTTGGCTCTTAATCTCTTATGCCTTGTCTGGAAAAAAAAAAAAAGGCCAATGTTCTAGCCATTCAAATGGGCAGTGTCTGGTAATCAGTGCTTTCTATGTTTGGAAATGGGATCGTGTCTTTTTCTGTTTTCTTTTAGCTTATTAGTTCACTAGTTAGCAAGCTTAAATTGGTTGCTAATGGTGATGAGAAGCTACATTAAAAAATGATTATATTCAAAGTATAACATTAGGGATGATGCAGAAGTTAAAGAAAAACTACTGTTGTATCCGATCCCTGGATCCTGACTATAATTTGTTAGGTGTTACTGTTGGAGGCTTCTAGAAAAAAAAATATTAATTGGATCTCCCATAAAAAAGTCTATTAAAAAGTTGATTTGAGATATTTATAAGGTTTTTTTTTTAAAAAAAAAAAACTAGTTTCACTTTATTATTTTTTTCAAACACCCCCCAAAAGCATTTCAGCTGAACAGATGCTACAATTGTATCCTTTCCTTGAAGCATTTTTGAAAGTAAAAAATAAACACCCATAAATCTCAAATTTTATTTTGCAAACCTTGGTCTACCTTGTGCAACAATTTGTGACAGCACTGCAAATAGCTATTTCACAAAGTACTATGCTGAGTGAAGTACTTTACCAATTGCTGGTTGTATGTGGATTGTAATACTGTGTGATGTAAAGAATTTTTTGGAGACTCTTTGGATTTTCAAAATGCTAGTGATTTCTTGTCCTTTATATAGCCTTGTGGAAACTAGATTTGTTGGAAACTAATGAGGATTTTTCTGTTGACAAATTGTATTTCAAAAACTTAGGAATGCATTACTTATATGGTATTTGCTGCAGATTTCCTCCAGAATTGCTCAAAAAATTGAGTACGGATTGCCTTGCCATGCAAAATCATCAAGTAAGTGTAGTGACAATTCGATAGCCCTTTTTTTCAGCATGTTTGTTATATTGAATGTATTTAGTTGAGCTTACTTTCAACAGAGTCTTTATTCCTTGATGCAAAATTTTTTGGACCAAATAGCAATAATTTAGAGATTAGTCACAAATATTCCATGGATAATCATCATCTATATTATGGATAACCTCAAGTGCTGTGGACAAAAGCATCATACAGTACAGATGGTTTTGGACATCTAATATAAGGAACTTGTCTTCTTGTTATTTTGCATAATCCTTTCTTTTCTTTTGGTTTGTTTATGGTTTAAAAAACACGTGCATGCACTCTGTAATTGGTGAAGGCTATGGGTTTTGTTATGGTCCTCTTTAACTTCAGGAAGATGAGGGAGCCTAATGTTGATTATAATACATTTCTCTGCAATTGTCCAACACTGGGAATGACTTGTAGGGAAGTGAATATTCAAGCCAAAGCTCTTTGATGTAGACAACCTCGCTGATGAACTTGACAAACAATGTCTAAATTGAATTCATATTTTAATTATGAAAACAATAAGGATTATAAGAATTTACAGAGTAAACTGCTAGGCATGAAACCAGAAGAAATAAAACAAGAACCCTAATACTTAACAAGAACTTTCTAAAGAAAAACTAGCTAAATAATGGACCATTGCCTGAACTGTTTTTGGCCCCTCATTGTGCCCTGCATTAATCTCCCTGGTCGATAGAACTTGTTCACCAGTTTTAAACTATCGGAGGATAACATATAAATAGTGGCACACAAGGGAATAAGTGCTTTTAGTCATAGTTTTGAAATTTGGCCAGTGCTTACTGTTTCAGCTGATATGCTCCACCCTTATTTGGAGTTTGCTCTATGATATTGGAGCCATAACGTAAAGTTAACAAACCTGATGTGGAGGACCGAACATAGGATATTTTTAATTTTGTTGATATTTGGATTTATTGAAAATAAAATTAATTGAGCCTAATGTGTTGGGTTTAGAGATTGTTTAATTTGACGTAAAGTTAGATTAGCTAAGTAGAACAAAGGACAAGTGAATTTCCTAACTAAGTTCAAGAGGTAAAGAAATGGAAATTGCATAGCATGATCGTTCTACTCATCAAGGGAGTTGACTTGCTTGATACATCAACTGACCGCTTTTACCACTAATTATGAATTTTAGTATGGGCATTTTCAATATCCACCATCTTATGAGCCATATGGTAGTCCAACACGTAAACAATACCCTTATCCCAATGCTTATGATGATCCATTCGACTAAACGCGATATTGGAGTATGCCACATGATAGTTGGGGAAGGGTCAAACTCTAATAAAGTTAACTGGATACTTGTGGTTTCAGTTCCCCTTTCTTTAATATTGATCATTACTTTATAGAAGGGGAAACTATAGTCAAGTACTAAATTTCGAGACCAATTCCTTTTTTTTTTTTGAAGGAATGAGGTGAATTGAGGTAAAGTTAACTGAAATTGTATTTACTTCATTTGTTTGGATATTTCAATGTGAGATGTGAGGGAAGATAATAGAAATGGATAGAAGTTTTATTTCCCTCCAAAATAAAGGGAAATATAGGTTGATGCATTTTGGGATTTGGGCTATCATACGGATTAGGGAGTCACTTAATCTTTCTTGGTAGGTCGAGCTGAAGTGAGCCTGTTATCTATAACTTTGAATATGGGTCCTACACATCACAACTAACAAATAAGAGGTCAAAGGATGGTGGAAACTCGCTTCTCAGTGTGTCCTCCGTTACTCAAGTTAGAAATCTTTCGACGATGAGAGAAAGATGGAGGAATACATGATATGTATGCATAGTTGCATGTAACGGGGGATTAAGTGTTGGTGGAGAATTGAGCTCCGGTAAGTGCGCCCAACTGGGAGTGTCTTATCAGTGGAGAACAAGCTCTGATAGGTACGCTCGACTACGGAGCGGCTTTGAGAGATGGGTGACTGAGCTCCTGTAGGTGCACTTGGCTAGGGAGTGGTTTAGAGAGATGAATGATTGAGTTCTGATGAGTGCATTCGGTCAGAGAGCGGTCTTGAAAAAGGGAGTACTAAGCTCCTGTGGAAGTGCTCGGCCAGGGAGCGGCTTTGAGGGATGGAGGACTGAGCTTTAATAAGAGATGGAGGATTGAACTCCGCTGAGTGCGCCTGTTAAACTCTTCTCCGATTGCTAGTGAAGGGGCTTCCTTTGCCTTGTTATGCGAATTGACCTCACTAGCCAAGCGATGTGGGAGTTCAAAGCTGGTATGGTGCCTGTGCAGCCATGAGTATGGGTCGGAATGCCGCATTGAAAGTCAAGGACCCACTTGTCTTGAAAAAGCCTGCAAGCGTAATGAGAAGAGAGAGAGAGTATGCTTTGGATGCTTGGGCGTGATTCTTCCCTTTTTTGTGGAGTTAGCTCCTGCTTCGTTAGAAGGAGAGAAGCCCCCCGTTCCCTGCAGAGAGAAGGTGGGGTATGTAGGGCGAGGGCTACGAAGCCTGCTTTAGGGTGCACAGTTGCTGCTGGTTGCTCAGGCAGATTTGCTAAGCTGTCAGAGCAGTTGTCGTAACCGCTTTATGACAAGTATGGTAATCATAGCCTTTATTAGAAAATGTTGGAGCCATGCTTGCCATTCTTGAGGGATATGCTGTGCTGGCGGATATCTTGCAAATATTTGTTGGGCTTTGGGCTAGGAGGAGACTCCATAGGACCGTTGATTTGCTACAATCTGGACTTTGGGCTGGCATACGGTACCCGACCCATCACTAGCCCTCCATGTTGGGAGGTTTGAAATTTTAACCTTCGGTTTGTAATGATAGGACGTTTCCCTGCAGGTTCATATAGGTGTTCCTTTCCCATACGTCCTGCAATTTTTTACTTTGTTCAGAAGGATATCTCGCTGATTTGGTTCTCTGCCGCTGGCGATTCTCTGGCGAGGGTGATCTTCTAGCATCAGTGCAATTTCCTTAGTTTAATGTTGGTTGATCTCGTCCTCCAGCTATGAATGGAGGGGCTCTCGATGCCCTGCATCACAAATCGTCTTCACTAGCCAAGTAGTGTGAGAGTTTGGAGCTGGCATGGAGGCTAAACAACCACGTGTCGGGATCAGCGGAGATTCTTGCCTGAAATTTGAAGCTGAAGCTGAGGATGTGTCTGAAGTATGCCTTAGTTACCCTCTGCTGGGGTCTACTAGCGCAAAGGTCGATTGGACCACTGTAGTTGGGTCGTTGCTCCATGTATTTTTTATTTCCTTCTTTGTCATACATACATTGTTGAAAGTTTGTACTTTGTAGAACTACCGGACATTGCTTATTCTTGCTTTACATGGCTCCAATGTTCTTGAATGATGTGGGTGATTGGAGCGCTTCAATGCAGCCTTCTGTTACTTGACGTCTAGCAATTGGACAATGTGGACCATTGGCGACTTAGTCTTTTGGCGATCCTGACTTGTGGTGGTTCATCTTGAATGCTTGGGTGGGATGTGAATCGGTTGGATCATCCTCAAGCCTGATAGGGCTGTACACCGTCAGTTTGCAATCTTGGAAAGTGGCGTGTTCGGGTTGCCAGCTGTCAGCAGGTTGCATGGGGAGGCGGAGCTGTTGTGTGGGAAGTGTAACTTTTGTGAGTTTATTGTTTCTGGTTGACTTGTTTCCGAAAGTTGAGGTTTCTTAGAGTCAAGAGCGAGTCGTCGACTTCAACCGTGAGCTATTCGAGTCTTAGGTGAGATCCAAGAACTCACAGAGGAAAAACCTTGGACTTGGGGTCAGATTACCTCGTTGCGAGGACGCGCTTTGGAAGGTGAAGTGGCGACTTGCCGACTTCGAGAGCAATTGTGCCTTAAGAGGCAGAGGGCTGAGCATTCGACTTTGCCTAGAGAAGGTTTGCCAATTTGGACTTTCCTGTTGGCGCCTTTGATTTGAGGAGCGCCAGAACTTGATGTTGATCTGACTTGGTTGATCTCCCGAAGATAGAAAGGAAGCCTTCACCATGTTCGCTGGGGGGCTTCCCGCCTTATGATAGTCGACCATTCGAGCTGCAGTTGTAGGTAGCACTTTGAATTCCTTGGAGGGATCCTTCTTGTAGTGCATTGTTGCTATGGTTGTTATGGCACTGAGGAAAATTCTGCCGGCTAGGCATTGTCGCCATCGTCGTTGAGCTTAAACGGACAAGTTTGTCTGTTCATGCTCTTTCTTGTAGGACACCGTGGCACGGACATTAGTGAGCCTCAGAAGGGTCAGTTGGGTTTCATGTCCACAGCCGCCAAGCTCTGACGAAGTCTACGCCTTCACCCACATTTGGTCATATTGGCGCTCGGTTCTTGCTAAGGTCGTTGTAGCCTTCGTACGTCTGGTCTTAATCCGCCGACTATTGTCGACTGATGGTGCTCTTTCCCTCAAGGAAGTCGTTACACGTATGCTGAAAAGCCTGTTAAAGTTATGCGCTCGACTGCACGTTGGCTGCTTGGTAACGGAACTGATCTTCAAAATTCGACCAGGCGTGGGCCTTTTGGTAATAAGATCGAGGTTTAAAATTCAACCGTGCATGGGCTGCTCGGTAGCGGGACCGAGGTTTAGAATTCGACGGCGTATGTGCCGCTCAGGAGGCAGGACCCGGGTTCTTTGACCGTTCGTAGGCCGAGTTACAAGCGAATAAAAGTTCACCCGATTTAGGGACAGTCTAAGTTGTTAAATGTCATGAGATGATATGCAAGTACTAGCATGAGCAGATTAATCGAAAAGGAATGACTATTTTATTAATTACAGCATGGTTCAAGCAATCTGCATGATGAATGTAAGACACCTAGATTCAGCAAGGAATCGTCGATGGTGCTTGTGGTAAATGGCGTGCTACACCCTTGGGACTAGTTAATAGATGAGGGACTAGAAGAAGTAAATCCGTGTAAGGGAATGGAGCAAACTAGCAAATCATAATATTAGAAGACACTAAAAATCGTCTCAAGTCAAGGGAGAAACATCAATATATTTATGACCGTAAGTGTACCCAAGGAAAGTACATCACTAATTTGGCGTTGAGTTTAGTTGTCTGAGGTTGAATAGCAGACACACCCAGAAACTCTTGGTATAGTGTGATGGTTTATCTGGGAATAAAAGATGATGTGAGATCTCCCCTTGAAGCACTGCAGATGGCGTACGATTAATGAGATAGTAAATGGTTATTCAACAGTAATTTATGGACTTCCATATGAAAGAGGAGGCCCCTAGCTACTTGTAACGGATGTCAATTCTTTCTTTCACAACTCTATTCCATTAGGGGTATCAGGACAAGAATTTTGATGAAGGATGACATCTTGGGATATAAATGTGGTAAATTGAGTAGATAATTACTCACGAGCATATCACTCTATAAAGCTCATATTGAAGAAGAGAATCAATTTTGAAGTTCAACGTAGAAGGCATAGAGAATTAAAATAACACAAAATGATTTTTTTATTAAATATAACCAGGTAGTTTATTAATAATTATCAATAAAAATAATAAAATAATTGAAGTCTGTTTTAGAGGGCACAGGACATGGCCCCTAAATACTTAGAAGGCGTCATTGGCTTGTCATGTAGCTTTTAGCATTTGATTAGTATGTGAACAGTGCCATCACAGTGAAAACAAGTGGGTTTTCTATCTCAACCATGACAGTTCCAACCCATTCTTTAGCCACCACCTCAAATTGTCGATGAGTCAAGACTTACCAAAGCTATTTAGTCTATGAATCCAACCAGAGGGAACACATCACAATTGACATAGAGAATTAGAGAGGATCAGTTAAGGAGGGTGCTGCAGCACTTGTTAAACTCTGGCAAATACTGGAATCTAAATCAGGTTGTAGTCTAGCATTAAAACACAAGATATCACCCTTCATTTGAACCTGTCAAACAAATCTCGCTTTAAACCATATAATGACTTCCTCAGCGAGCAAACATAGCCAGATTTCCTTGATCAACCTACCCAAGCGGTTGCTCTAAATTAACCTCAGATAGCACACTTCATTAAACCTGTAAACAAATCCCTTGGGGACTCCTTTAAACCATATAATCATTTCCTCAGCCTACAAACATTGCTAGATTCCCCTGAGAAACAAACCCAGGTGGTTGCTCTATATTTAATTTCTCCAAAAGGTCACCATATAAGTATGCTTTTTTGACATCTAATTGATGTAAGGGTCAACGATAAGTAGCGGCTGAAGACATGAGAAGCCAAAGAGAAGTTGATTTTCTGAATGAATTGGGCAATGATGAAAGGAAAAAACAAAACAAACAATAGGTGTGGTGAGGATGTTTGATACTTGTATTACTCTCAGAGTACCTCTAATTACAATCAGTCGTTTTATATATAGGTCTTCTACATTGGTTTACAATCAATTGTTTCTCTTAACACATAAGTTAACCATAACTATAGCCACTAATTAAAATCAGGACAACAACTGATTCTGAAATAACTACAGAACTCAGTGCTCCAGGTGATCTATATGTTTCTGAACTAAATAGGCTCTGATGTACGTGTGCCAATCTGGCAAGTGCAACAACATCACAGAATTTGTTTAAATTAGCTAACTGAACTTTATGTTACTGCCATTCTGACTTGTCATTTGAACAGAAATTGCATTCTAACTGATTCAGCACAGTAGTAATCACCAACCACTGATTCAATCAATGGAACAGTAAAATCTAACCAATTTAATGGTAACTTCCAGAGTAACTTTGATTTAGTAGCAGCTCAATGGCATGAGAGACTCCATAACTGTTACAGGTTCAGTGCATCATCACCACAAGTATTTATGTAACTTTAATAGAAGTCAACTTTGCTATAAGAGAAAAACTATCATTGTAGTCCACCCCATATGTTTGATCATATCCGTTGTCCACTAGATGGACCTTTAGCTGACATAGAGGACTTTTCAGATTAACTTTAATTGTATAGAACCCTTTACAACTAATAGATTTCATCCCTGAAGGTAAGGGGACCAAATCTTAAGGTTGATTCTGCTCAAGCGTAGACACATCTCGGCATCCTAGCTGCCCTCTAATCCGAAAGAGAAATAGCTTTCAAAACAGATTAGGGCATAAATAAGAGTCCAATGCAGGCCCAAATTAGGCTATAGTAAAAGAGCAATTGCAGGCACAAAAGCACGTAGAGATGCTGAACACCAGATTATGATATAGCAGCAAACAAAGGAAACTGTCTGTAGCGATGACGATATTTTTGCACGACTATTGGAAGATCCAAATCAGTGATCAGATCAGGAACTAGAGGATCTACGGAGGGGAGGATTGGTACGACAGGGGCCAGTCAGGATGAGTTACAGGAGGCGTGGAACCAAATACTTGATGAGGACCATGAACATATGTTTGCTTGTCGGGACATGTCAAGGATAAGGAAGACAATGCTATGAGGAACCTCATAGATAATAGGGAAACATAGTAAAATAGAGGTAGAAATAGAATAGTAGCAGCCTGCTTTGCACTGCTTGTTAATACTGTTCATGGGCAATGTTCTGGGCACTGTTAATACAAGCACAAAATAACCAAACATAAGCACCCATATTAGTGGAGTGATCAAATAAATTGAATATGAAAAAAATCCTATTGGCTAACAAAGCACAGAGAACAAATCAGAAATTTGGGTGATATCTGGAGTATTGCACTGAAAGGCTAAATGTATGTTGACAGCAGAAGAATTTCATATGTGATGGATCAAGTAGAGAAACACTATGGGACTATGTTAAGAATAAAGCTAAGTGAATTGAATTGAGTGAGCGTTCATAAGTGCATGACATGAATTTATAGGATACAAAAACATAAAACATAAGCATCCTGAGTGATATTCTTTCTATTGTTGACCTTGATTTCATTCTGAAGTGTTGGAATGCTATGTATGTAAAGGTAATTTAGTCATTTTATTCTATTATCAATAAGTCTATAAATATTAACCACATACCCAACACCTCACTGTGAGGGTTCCTTCATTCAACCACATATATCTCTCTCCATCTTCATCTCTCTTCCTTCTACACTGCTTGGAGCTTAGGGTTTAATTTCCTGGGTTGCAGCTAGGGTTTTCTGTGCTCTTCTACACTGCATGAGAGGTGCATTATAGTGCACGAATAGTGCAACTAAATTGGTGAACTGTGCAATTTTGTTTTCTTCTCTCTTTTGTGTTGCCTTGCTTTTGATGGCTTTCTATGATAATTTATGCAACTATTCATATCTACTGCTGCTGTGAATGAATGGTTGAAGCGAGTTTTATTATTTTTTTAATTATGTCTGGCAATTATTAATATGCTACTAGTTTTATTGATTGCAAGGTTCTTGATTCAATTAATATCTTCTTATTCTCATATCAATGTGGTTCATTGATTATTCATGGCTACTGAATCCACATCTGTTGGTTATGGTGTTAGAGGTCATGATGGGAAGTTTATTTGTTTTCATTGTAGTAAAATTGGTATTGGTTGTGCACGGTATAAATGTTGTAAGTTAGGTAGGAAGCCTACTAATGAGCTGCCACTATAACATCTAGAATTGATAGTAGTCTCTTGCCCTAATGGTATTGCTTTAGAAAATTTACTGGTTACCTTTTTATTAGAGAAATATTCAAATTAATACTATGGTCAATGTTCTTCTACAGCTACTCATGCTTAGACAATTGACTCAACTGCTCTTCTCTCATTTTTTTCTTGGACATGGGTTGTTGACTCCTGTGCATCAACATGACTTGCACAATAGATATCTTGTATAATTATAGACTACCATCTAATGCACTTGATATTATTATAGTTGACAGACGTTTTGTAATTGTGCAAAGGATTGGTTTACCTCTCTGACCTATCCAAAATGGAGCCTTTCATCATTTTGTATTTTATCACTTTTGATTTAATTTGATATTTGTTAACAATTTTACTCGACAATGCAATTATTGTGCTGTCTTTTTTTCTCTGTTGTGAATTTCTAGATCTTCCAAGGAGAATGGTTATTTAGTGGTCATTGAGAGTTAGTACACTGCATGTTGGATAGAGCACCAAGACCTAATGATTATTCTAGTGTTACTCCTATTCCCCTTGAACTTTGTTGTAAGCTGGATCATCATTTGCTTTCAAGTCTGAAAAAATTATGTCTAAGGCTGATATTTGTTACTGAGTTATTTTGAATCATGTCAGTTTATTAAATACCATCGGATCATATTATCCTAGAATCAATAAATGAGCATCTACTCCTTTCAAATATCGTCGTGCTGTGATGAAGTCGGGGCTTCCTTATTTCGCCAGATTTGTGATGATTATTTAAGGGTAACCTGGGCATGTTTGGTGAAAAATCGCTTTCGAATTATATTCTATTTTTTACGCATTCCATGCTGAGATTAACATCCAATTTTCTGCTGGCTACATGCCGTAGAGATTGATAATGTCAGTGAATAGTTTTCTACTTCTTTCTTGTTGTTTATATCCCTTCATAGGATCCTTCTTGAGTCCTCTTTTCCCTATGCTCCTAATAAAATGAAGTATGCTCATATTAGAATAAAATAGCAGAAAGAAAGAATACTCTTGATGGAAATTTCTAGAACTCTCATTTTCCAAATAGGCGTTCTAAAGATTATTTACAAGGAGATAGTATTTACTGCTTGTTATCTTATTAATTAAATACCTTGCGATGTCTATTAGGGGAGTTTATTCCTTATCATGTTTTATTTCACAAAAAACAATTTTATTCTCTTGCCTAAAGATTTATGCTTGTGTATATTATGCTCTTGTTATTTGGGCTAAACCTTGACCACAAGTCTTTCCGGTATATTTTCTTGCATATTCTTACTTTCTAAAGGGGCACCAATGTTTCTTTGTAAAGTTAGGGTCTTCCTGGTTTCCTTTGATGATATATTTCATAGTTCTCTCCTTTTTACTAAAAGGGTCTTCATTGGATCCACAATCTAGTATTCATCTTGATAATGATATTCTTATTTACAATATTTTTAATACGATTGTGTCTTGTCTTTTATTCCTTCTGGCTTTCTTTCCCTTAGACTTATGTCCCTTGTCCTCGTTGAGTGTCCATTTTTAATCCTATAGTAGCTCTTGAGCTAATCCTTGTTGAGCTAATCTTGTCCACATATCCTGTTGTTCCGTGTCGGAGTGACTGATTTGGACCTTTCAATCTCACTGAGGATGGGTGTAGCTGTGCTCAGTGTCTTCTATTTGCCGCTCTATCATATTCTGTTTTTTTCTTTTCTCTTTTTATATGCATTTGTGTCTACATTGTACTCCCTTGCCATGCCCCAATCTCTTTTAGAAGTTGTTGCTCATTTTAGCTAGTGAGCAACTATGGAGTAGGAGATGATTGCGCTTATGAAGTATGGAACCTGATATCTATTGTTGGCTATAAATGGGTCTATATTGTGAAAGTTAATATAGATGGTTCACTAGTTCGGCTAAAAACCCTTTTGCTAGCTAAGATGTATTGTTAGATGTATGAGATGAACTACACTATACTTTTTCACTGTACATGAGTTTTGTTTAGTCTCTTATATCTTTGGTTGCTTCTTATGTTGGCCCTTACATCAATTAGATTTTAAGAATACGTTTTTACATGGTGTCCTTTAGGAGTAGGTTTATCTCAATTAATCGCATATGTTTATTGCTAGGGAGAGTTAGATTTGTTTGTTAACTAAAGAAGTCATCATATGGTTTGACTTAGTCCCAATGAACTTTGTTTGACATATTTAATGGAGTTATGCTAGAGTTTAGACTCTCTTGTTATAACAGTGGACACTCTTATTATTTATGTTTATTATGGCGTTTGGTGTATTTTTTCTGTTAGTGTTTGTGGATGATTTGATGGTTACTTCCATTGACAATATCAACCTTTTAAATCCAAGTGTTTCGTAGAAGTAGGCTTCGAACAGAGAAGTGGGAAACTTGATATTTTCCTTGTGTTGAAGCAGCTACTTATCTTCATGGCATCTTCCTCCTTTGCGGAAGTGTAAAGTTGATTTGCTTCGAATTGTATGTATGCTACTTAGAAAACCTTGTGATACTCCCATAGATCCAAGAATGCAATCATCTGTAGATATGAAGAAGCATTTACTAAACCATAGCAGTGTCAATGATTAGTCGGTATGCTTGACTATCTTGCTTCGAATTGACTAGATATTGTCTTCTTGGTAATTGTTGAGTCAATTTATGTGCTCTCCATTCCCACACTTGAAGGCTACATATTGGGAGGTTATGGCGCATATTCGGAGTTATTTTTTTTAGGGTACACCTTGTTAAAGCTTGCTTTATATTATTCACAGTCATACTTGGTTTGATATTTTCTTGTTGCTGACTAGTTTAAGCCGTCTTTTAATCAGAAGTCTACTACGGACTACTTTGTTTTTGTTGGAGCAACATCATCACCTAGAAGAGAAAAGAAACAAAATGTGGTTGCTAGGTTTTGTCTTGAATGAGAGTATCTTGTGCTGACACATACTATGTGTTAGATGATGTCTTCATAGCTACTAAATGTGCTTAAGTTTAGGAGTTATGGCCTTTCTTAGTCTTGATATGGCAATTAAGCAGCAATTTAAATTGCATTTAATCCGACATTCTATGAGTGCACAAAGCATATGAAGGTGAATTGCCATTTTGTTCATCAGAAACGTCAACAAGGCCTAGATTAGATCAAATATGTGAGGATTGGAGATAGCTAGTAAACATTGTTACCAGGTCTTTAACTAGAGTTCAAGTTGAATATATTAATAATAAGCTGGGCATGATCACTATTTATACTCAGCTTGTGTGTGGTGTTACATTGCTGTGTTTATGTGTATGAGTATTTTTAGTCATCGTGGTATATTGCATGCAAGTGTATAAATACAAGTGCATATAGCAGAACCCTAGTGTGAGGGTCTCTCTGTTTAACTGCCTAACTTCTCTCTTCCATTCTCTTTTCCTTCTATATGACTATTTGAACATAATCTGGACAGATTCTGGAAAAAAAATCTAAATTAATCTGGAAGATATTTTTTTAACAACCATACGGGAAAGTTACGGATTTTGAAGAATGCCTCTATAATGGTTTATATTGCTACTATGGCGATCTTTCTACTAAATAAATAATTTTATCCTCGTCATAACTGTAATATCTTCTGGGTCATATTGCATTACCTAATGCAACAAATTGAAAGCGATAGTGTTGTCAAGTTAAGTCTGCAAGAACTTCTTTTTTTTATTTTTTCCTTTTCTGGAGGGATGTAAATGGTTAGTGCTTAAATTTTGGAAACTTTATAACCGAATATGCAACTTTTGCATATCAAAGAATTAACCAAGACCAAGTTGCATGAATCTAGTATTTGAGCATGAAAGATTCTATTGAACAGTTTATCTATTTTAGATGCCAATTGGATGTGATTCCCAATAATACTTGGTTGGCAATTTCATCACGTGGATGTTAAGACATCTCGTTATCACTACTATAAGGTGATATGTTGATCTGGACTAAATAGAATGGAAGAATACATACTCATTTCTAGTGACAATCCTTTCAGGATCTCAGATTGTGCCCTTTCATAATCCTATTTTCTGGTAGTGTTCATTTTTCATACTGGACACTTTTTATGAGATTAAAATTGTTAATGATATAATTTTTGAACTGAAAAGGATATAGAATACCTTAATCGGCATGTGAGGAAGGATACAAGTCACAGGTTCCACTTTAGTGCTAGTTGATTGGATGTTCGGTGTAAAATTGTCACGTTTGGATGTTGATTGAAAGTTAACTGAAGGGATGTAAGAATAAGATGACTTTAACCTCACCATGATTTTTTCTAGCTCCTATTGCTTGATATTCTTACGTATTTTTTTTTCTCATGCTCCCTTATTCCCTTTCATCAATCAACTAAGGGCAATCATTGTTGTTTATCCAACTTTTCTATAATTTCCTATTGTTATTTTTTTTTCTTTGTCAATACAACAGTATGGAATATCTCCAGAGAGATTCACAGGGAATACACGACTATCAGGCTTCTTTAATGTCTTGACTACTAGCACTGATGAGGAAGATAAGGTGCTGTGAAAACACCCCAAGCTTCCTGGTATTTAACCAAGGGTGGTTTTTCCTATATTTCTTGTATTATTTCCTATTCTGTAGCAATTTTTTGGTTACATTATTCATTCTTCAGGTATATGTCTCCACAATAGAAGCACGAAATTATCCTGTCACTGCCTTCCAGTGGCATCCAGAGGTGACTCCTTTTGTTTCTTCTTTCCTATTTATTTGATAAAGCAAATGATTGCTTTTTATTTTGGCTAATTGATGGATGCTTTTTAATGGGTGCCTACATGAAAATTCACTGAAGGCTGCTGGTTCTAATGATTAAAAAAGGTTCTGGTTCTAAAAGCTGCTGGTGCAGGTTCTAGTGAATGTCCGTAGAATGCCTAGTTGTTAGTTGTACCATATATAAACTTTCAGGATTTATCGAAACCTCTAAAAATTTGTGATAGTATGCAACGTTGTTAAAGGTGCGCCTCCTGTGTGCCTAAGCTCAAGGCTCAAAGCCTGCCGCCTCAACATATCTAGGTGAGGCTTATTTTAATGGTCACACACCTTTTTTGATGTTCAAGCAATGGTGTTAAAGGGGCACCTCAAGTGCGCCTAGGCACACCTAGGCTTGAGGTTCAAAGTTTCGTGCCTTAACATACTTAGGTGAGGCTCATTCTAATAAGTGTGTACCTAGACCCTAAGGCGCGTACCTTTTTTGAAGCTCAATGCGTGCAACCTGAGCACTTTATAGTTTGTTTTCAATAAAATTCTATTTGTTTCTTTTAACATAGCAATTATATTTAATTGTTATTTATAATTCTTATTTGGTGTTTGTAAAATTGGGATTGATATAAATAATGAGTGGTGTTGCGTCCGGGAACTCTGACCGCGCAAGAGGTAGAGTGAGAAAAGATCTCTTGGCACGCGGGCTGAAGAGTTGGAGCAACACAAAGTGATGGGTGGTCTAGTGAGTAGAGAAATACTGGAGTAGGGATGAACACTTCGTTTACGTGGAAAACACTTCGTNTATTATAAATGAACGCCACACTTCCATTAGGCTTGTGCCTAGGCCGCAAGGACTCTTTGCGCCTTAATTTGCTTTGCACCTTTAACAACATTGATGGAATGATGTGCATTATGATGAAACTTGTTTTAAATATGGTTTTTATTGGTTGATTAAGTTTCTGGTTTTTCAGCAACATGGCTTGACATAAAAGATCTTTGTGCCATCAGATTCACATGCTTGGGCATGAGGGAGGAGGGACTGATAAGGTTGATCCTTATAACCAGTAGCTAATTAAATTGAAATCAAGCACGGTAATGCAAGTGACTTGAAACAAGCAATTCCTTCACGTCCCAATTCCAAGCAATATGTTGTCTTTCTACTGTTTCTTCAAAACAAGTAGGTTTTGGTGCAAAACTAGCAAACTCACATGAGGCATATATATCATCAATTGTTCTTAATCCTTGGTGGAGAATCTGTGGTTGATGATGGAGTAAATTCTGTGATTGGTAAAGAAGATTCAAGCAGGTTAGATGGCTCAAATTCAAGACCTTGAATATCCACAAAAGTACACATACCTTCACTTCCCCAATTCCAAGTATCATTCTCATTGAATATGAGATTCCTACTGACAATTAATTTATTAGATATGGGATCATTACGTCTGGAGCCCTTTGTCTCATCACTATACCCCATAAAAATACACTTGATGCTCTCTTCATCTAGCTTTCTCCTTATTTCTGATGGCATAAAGGCATATACAATGGAACCAAAAATCTTCAGATGACTCACATTTGGTTTCCTCCCATTCCAGACTTCATATGGTGTTTTTCCTTGAACAGGTTGAGTTGGATAATGGTTGCGGACATAAACTGCCATTGCTACAGTTTTTGCCCAAAACTACTTTGGAAGACCTTTGTCTTTTAAGATATGTTTAGCAGCCTCCACGGTGGTTCTGTTCAGTCATTCTGCCACACCTTTTGTTGGGTGTGTAGCTGGGTGTAAGTTGTCTTTGTATGCCACACTCATTGCAAAAAATGTTGCACTCTTGGAATGTGAACTCAACCCCTCTGTCACTATGTAGAGCCTAGATTGAACACTCAGATTGCTTTTCAGCTAATGCTTTAAACTGCTTTAAAACTTCAAATGCCTCAGATTTTTTTTTTAGGAAGTACACCAAAGTCATTCTGGAGAAGTCATCAACAAAAAATAAGTATTTCCTTTGTGGCTCTCCTAGATGTACCCTCTGGAAACTCTTGGCAATGTTGCTTGCCAAAGACACGTGCTTCACACAGTTGCTTTTCACCATTTGTCTTCAGAAACCATGTTTTCTCTATGCAATAAATTCAGCCCACCAAAATTAAGATGCCTGTATCACTTATGCCAAATCATGCAACCTCTAGTTGCAGTAAAGACATTAAGGGTGATCTTTGAGAACACAAGAGGAAGCATTTTATTTTCTGTCATTTTAACATAGTAAATCAAATCCATGCTTCCTTTATCATATTCCAAGCAAACATCATTGTCAAACACAAAACAATAACTTTTTCTCATTATCTGAAATAGTAACATTGTGTGTGAGTTTAGGCCAACGCAGGAACGTACATAACATTGTGTGTGAGTTTTCTACCATTTTTTGTGATTACTGAAATAGTGCCCAAACCACTTATTCAACATGGTTGTTGTCATCCATTCTTAGTTGGGCCTGCACTGAGTCATGGAGCTCCACAAAATAAATAATAAATAAATATAAAAATAAAAATAAAAAACGTTTCTTGTTTCCACATGTGGTTGCTATGACCACTATCAAGATACCAAATATCTTTAGATATGTCATCATGAGTAGCCAAACTAGTGAAAAATAAATTTTCTTCTAATATATCTTTTTCTTCAGGGAAGTTTGCTTGTGCATTGGTCTTTTGAGGACAATATTTTTGAATGTGACCGTAATTCTTACAATTATGGCATTGAAGAGCATTTTTATTCTGACCAGCATAATTTCTGAACCAGCAATCCTTATCTTCATTATCAGTTTTCCTAAAATGTGAGCATGGAGTATAGTTAGCATTGTTACCTCCATATGACTTTTGGTGCCAGCAATCCTTATCTTCATGATTATTTTTCCCACAATGTGAGCATGGGGTATAGTTAGCATAGTTGACTCCATAAAACTTTCTTTGTTAGCTGTTTCTTCTGCCTTTACCTCTGCTTCTCCCCCGTCCTCTTCCATGATATGCATAATCACGTCCTCCACCATTACCTCCTCTTCCAGAGTTATCTAACTTCTGGTTCATATCAATCTTTGATGGAAAAGCTTGTTGTAGAGAATCTTCAACAGTCCAAATCAATCATTGTTCATGTGCTTGAAGAGAACCCCATCAACTCAACTAATGAGTACTCGGTCAAGTCTTTTGATTCTTCAATTGCAGCAACTATATGGTCAAACTTAGGGGGAAGGCTCCTCAGAGCCTTTTCAACAATCTTATGGTCTGTTAGTACTTCTCCGAAAGGTTGTGTTTGACTCACAATAGATGAGATTATTATGAAGAACTCATCAATTGATTCAGTTGACTTCATCATCAAATTTTCAAAATCGTGGCAAAATGTCTCTAACTTGACGGTCACAACTTTGCTTGAACCTTGATACTACTCCCGGAGCAAATTCTATGCTTCCTTTAAAGTAGCAGAATTTGTAACTCGTTGGCCAAAGCTTGTCAAACCATGAATAAAGTTTTGGCATCCATCTTTTGCTCCTTTTTTTTTTTTTAATAACTCGTTCCATTGTGCGGCTCTTAATATTGAAATTTTATCAAGAACTACAGCTTCTGTAAAACGATTGTCAACTAATTCCCACAAATCATGTGACTTGAACAAGGTTCTCATCTTCACGCCCCAAAATTGATAGTAGTGCTGCTGAAAATTGGAAATGATGGAGAGGAGCTTGCTGCCACAATATTGCTGGTCATGATTGATAATTGATTGATAGAAGATGAGGAACTTGTTAATTAATCTGATTCTCTGATACCAACGTTGTTGATAAAATGTACCTCACACATAAAACACTTCAATATTTTTTTTTCAATTCATTGTCATTGTACATAAGACAGCTCATAGGTATATATTTCAAGAGTAACCACCCTGAGTTCTAGATAGGCTTCTACTAACTACCTACTAGCACCAATTTCCAACTTACAATGACATTCTCAGACAACTTATAAAATTCCTCCACTACTTGATTAGGCACTATTGCATAATTATAAAATAATAAACTAACTAAAAAACTAAATAGTTTGAATACTGTAAAGACCAAGACTTCAAAATTAAGCTGTGTTTGGATCAAGTTTCCAACAAATCAGGTTGATATCCCAATTCTGCAAATGCTTATTCACCACTTCCCAAGGAGAGTTGTCAAGATTCAATTGCTGTCATCAGTTTGGAGGTGACATAAGATGCTGAAAAGGAGTTTGGTTTCAAACACTTTCTATGGGGATTTCCTGAATTAGCTCAGGAACTTGGAATCCCGATTAGATATGATGGTTCTTGGAACTCGAAGTAGTTGTATTATTTCTTTGAAAAATAGATCAGAAATATGGTTTTCATTGTTCATCTTGGTGCAGGGAATAAAATGGCCCATCTTTAAAAAACCATCGGCAACCACATGATTGAATCCTTCTTCCTTTGGGTTACCCACAACGAAATCCATACGAAGAAATTGATTAAAGGGCCCTCTTTACAATCAGAATGGATGGAAGAGAAGTCTGAATCGTATTCATGAAGTTCTTTGAGCAATTCAAAGCCAAGAATGCGAGAATCCTGCACAGAGATCATTGCACATCTTCTGGAAAGAGCATCAGCTGCAACATTTGCTTTTCCTGCTTTGTATTATGAACCAAAAGATAAAAGGACTGAAAGAACTCCGCTGTTGTTGAGTTTATGCTGATTGTTGATGAACTTCAAAGTCATGATCTGAATAAAGAACGAATTGATTAAGTAAGAGATAATGCTCCTAATGGTCAAATAATGCCCTAAAGCTCCTTGTTATATGTGGAATAGTTCTTAGAACTAGTGAATTTCTCCATAAAGAAAGCCAATGGATGTTTCTCTTGAACCAGAACATCACCTATTATACCCACGCAACTAGCGGCACACTCCAAACAACTTCTCAAAATCTGGAAGTGCAAGAGCTAGGCCTCACATAGATTTTGTTTGATGATTTGAAAGGCTCGTTGAACTGCTGGATTGTACTCACACCGGTCCTCCTTAATGCATCCGGTGATAGGAGCCACAATGGTGCCAAAATCCTTCACAAACCTCAATATGAATAGGCCAGGCCATGAGAACTCCTTACGTCAGATTGTGATGTTGGGTTTGGCTGGCTATGAGTAGTCTCCATTTTGCTTTGATCTAATAAAATCTATCAGAGGAAACAACATACCCAAGAAAACAATACTAGAAGTAAAGAAGGTTCACATTCTATTTTAGCATAAAGTTTCTGTTGCTTCAACACCTCAAGGACTAGGCAAAGATGACTGAGATCCTCCCCATTATTCTTGTTGTACAGAAGAAGGTTATCAATGTAAACCATGGCAAAGATTCCATTGAGAGGTCGTACTACTTTGTTCACCAACCTCACGAAGGTGCTCTGAGTGTTATACAAGCTGAATGGCATAACAAGCTATTCATGCAATCTGCTTATATATATATATATATTTGGAAAGCAGTTCTCCATTCATCAGCCTCCTTTATTCTGATTTCATGGTACCCATAGATCTTTGTGAACATCTTGTCGTTTAGTTCATCCAGCATATCATCTAACCGAGGAATGGCATAGAGATTTTTTATTATAATCTTATTAATGGCTCTATTACCAACACTTTCTCATGAAACGATCCTTTTTTGGGACGGACAGGGCAAGGACTCATACTATCTCTCACATACCTCTCTTAAATCAGTTTGTTGATTTGTCTCTGCAGCAGCATAGCTTCCTCCAGATTGCATTGGTAGGCTGGTCGATTGGGTGAAGGATTCCCTGTTCCTAACTCTCTTTGATTCAACATAAAGCAAACTGTTTTTTTTTTTTTTTTGGTCTGATGGCCCTCTGAATCTGTTTTCCATCCCAAAATAGGTTCTCCTTTCTAGTGTTAAAGTAGGTGGCATGCATCCATGGGAATCACTTTGTATCAAAGTAGGTAGAGATCTTCCACCTTTTCACAAGAAGTCCTAGGATCAAGAAACATAATATGTGAAAGGTCTTCAGTTTAGAGAAAAATCTCTTAGAACATAGGATTTACAATTGCAAACTGGTTTCCTATAGACTTCTAAGGAAACACATATCCTACCTAACTATCCAACTAATTACAGATCATTTTCGCCCATTTCAACTAAGTTACTGAATTAGGTGTGGATTTCTAAGTTGTCCAGACCTTGTCAGATAGCTGACATGTTCCTTGGTCTTAATTCTTTTGTTATTGTTGGGACCTTAATTGCTGATTTGTCCGTTGTGACTGATTGTTGATACTGTCCGTGACTTCTGAAGCTCACTTGCAGCAGAGAAAGTATTGTCCTGTTGCTCTAAAACAGCTGCTACCTGAGTTACCTCTTACTGTTGCTGGTAATCCTCTTGTTTCTGATGCTGCCACTATTGATGCAGCCTCTTGTATCTGTCTGTCCTGCATCTCTATTGGATCACTAACCATTCCCTTGTCTGGATTTGCTACTTTGTGACAATTACAAAGCACTTCATCTTTGTAAGTCCTTCCAGTAGAGAATGGAATCAGAATTTGTGTTACCTTAATGTTGCTACCATTGTTCCACTACTCGAGATTGTATAGTTGAAGATGACATGTAGTGGGTTAACTAGAGTTTATCCACCAAATTCGTTGAAGCAACAGTTGTGCTGCTGCCCCCATCAATAATCAAGCATATTCCTTTCCTTGAATCAAGCAATAAGTCTAAAGAATATTTTGCCACTGCTTGTTCTCCTTGGACATGTGGATTGAATGTAGAGCTCCTCAGATTACTAAAAGTTCTCTTTGGTTGTTTTCTCTGGTAACCATGTTCTTCTCTTCATTAGTTGTCTCATATGTTGTTTCTAATCTGCATCCTCCGTGCTTCATCTGAGAATTTGCTGGATTTCTTTAAGAATCATATTTCTTTCATTTGGGCAATCAGCTTGGAGATGGGCACAACCATGACATTTGAATCATTTTTGAGAAGATTGGCCTTCTTGAGGTTCGAAAACCTTCCCTAGCTCATCTTTCTTTGTGCCAGAGCTGGAAGTTTTATCCTTAGAAAAGGAGCCATTGACTTGAAAGTGCATCCCTTTTGGTTGTAGTTTGGAGGTTGACTTCTTCCCATGCATAAGCTGCTTTTCAACTTTCAAAGAAAACTTTCTAACATCATCAGGAGACCATTATTGATGCAATTCAACCACATTAGAATATTTTTTGAAAATTTTGTAATAAATGGGTAATGATTTATTCTTGGGGCTTATGAATACTGCATTGATTTGGAGGAGTTCAAACTTTCGAATGAGGTTCTTGAGTTTTTCCAAGGATCTAATCCTACCTTTTCCTTCTCTAGCCCTCTGAGATTTGATGTTTTCCCACCACAATCTGGCATATCCTTTCAGGTTAAGGATAATTACTTTGAATCTTTTTGCATCATCATAAGCCTTATAATGAAAAACGCTCGTTATCAAATGAAGCCAATCAATGGAGTCATCTGGATTTAGATTACCTTCAAAATCAGGGATCACCACCTTGACACGTTAATCCCTTTCCTTAGGGCAATTCCTCCTTCCATAATCACCATCATTTCAACTCACGTCTGCATTCATGGGCATAATCTTATTCTCACTTGGAGTCGGATCTATTTTGGATTCGCCTTGGTGATCAATAAGCTATTGTTTGCTGTACTTCCTGCATTGAAGCTTTAATTTCTTCAATTTGATGTCCAATTCATTCAATGTGATCTTGTTCAGGTGGGGCCTATGGGCATGGGCACTGGGGCTTCTATTAATGGAAAATCCTGGGTTTAAGGATTTGTAAATGTCTTTTCACTCACGCAAGGATTTCACTCCACATAACATAAAGCTCTGATGCCAATTGATGCATTGGGTTTACAAATGATAATTTTGGTAATGAAATAAAAGGTGAGTTCACCATTTTCGCTTAAAGTTTAAACACAAGCTGGAGCTAAAGAACTTGAAACAATCACCATTAATGACCTTCCATCTGTTGGATAAAGAAATGAGATGTCAACTCTCAGAGTGTAATTTGATTTTATGAAAAATCACTTTTATGAGAAGTACGTTGAAATTGTTGCATCCATATTTTTTGCCCTACAATTTACGATCAAAGGCAGGATATTTATTAATAAAGTATTCTCAGAAGTGCAAATTTACCTTCACAATATCAACATAACAATTCTGCTTCTAGTATGCTTACAATAGCTTTTTTGGGACATGCTGCTATACTCCTATTAAGGAAGTAGCATAAATACTAGCAGTTGTAACTATATAGCTAGTTAGACTTTCGAAGTTTTCTTATTCTGGTGAAGAAACTTTAGTGAAGCTACAACATTAACCTTAGCAAATCTGAATTATCATTTGTAAGAAATACTAGTACTTTGCCAAATGGTGATTATATCTACATAAATTTCTTCTTTCCATCGTAGATGATAAGGATGGTTTTTAGTCAGGGAGTGTTGTCATGAGGTGATCACTATGACTCTGCTACAATTGTATAGATACTACGGCAGTACTACTGTTCCTTATCAGCTTGCACAGATGTTGTATGTGGCCTTAAAAGCAAAATAGATCACAAGCAGACAGAACAACTGTAGGGACAGAAGTTGATGTTAATGCCTTCAATTATTGTGATATTTCTTGGATTTTTTTTTTTTGCACTAATTAAGTCTACGTTTTGACTAGGGTTGCACTAAACTCAAGGTACATGATCTCACTTACAAAAATTATGCACTAATTAAGTCTAGGTTTTGACCATGGACCAAACCCAGATTCCCCAAGTCGTTTCTACTGTGTTAACCTGTGCCAGTGTATTTTTCAGTTATTTGCTTTTAGAAATATGTTGAGGAAGTTATAACAAGCTAAGTGAAATATCTTGGGGTGCAATAGCCTATGAAAAGAGGCTAGATCAGTAGGAAAAGGGTGTTAATGAAATAAAATGCTTCTCTTTTCCCTCCTAGTCTACATGTTTACTCTGTTCCCTCTAAAATCTTTCTTCTCTTCTTCGTTCTTCCTCAAACTTCCCCTTGTAATTCAGAAAATATCCATTGTTCTTGTAATCGAGTTGGCAATCAAGTTGGCCATCAGGCCACTTTATTATTTTGCTAATTCAATGTTTTAGTCACTTTGTAAAGTTTCTTTTTTTTTCTTGGATTCATTTTTTCTTCAGGATGAGTTTTTGTACTGTTGATTAAATAATTTGGGCAATTGTGCATGTTCTATGGTTGACACCTTCCATTTTCCATGGTGATGATACCTATTTTTCCTTGCAATTCTTCTTGGCATAAGTATTTGGATTATGACCCCATTTGTTGTGTTAATATCATTGAGCATTGTACAAATCTCATGAATATGGATTGCAGAATTTAGGCGCTTTTAGAGGTTGTCTTATTTGATAGAAGGGAAAAGGGAAGTATGTATTCTTTGTGTTTCAATTTTGTCGTGGTGATATTATAACTGGTATTTATTTCATTTATATGTGAATTTGAGTTTGCTCATTTGCTCTAAGCATTGCCTCCTACTAGTATCTTCTGATCAGCTTATTTTTTGTCTCAAAATGTAGATCTTGCTCTTCACTGGTCGGTTAATTGTCCAGTAGTTATATCTGTGCATTAACAGACATATAATTGTTGACTGCTTGCAGAAGAATGCTTTTGAGTGGGGCTTATCAATGATTCCACATTCAGATGATGCAATTCAAGTTACACAGCATGTTGCGAATTTCTTTGTTAGGTTGGTCGGTCTATTTTGTTGGAATTATGCATGTTCATGCTGTGGATTAGTTAGAACTTGGTACTAACTTCTTACGTTCAGGATATCGTCACACTTAGAGCTTCACCTTCATGGACACTCTGATTTATGTCTGTCTGCTACTAGGAATCTGATTCATGTATGAGATCAGGGTGGAATAGCTATTTCCTATTAATGAAGTGATAATGTGAGAATTTTGCACTTGCAATTCAGTTCGGGAAATGGAATAGCTATTCTGGCTTCATAACATGTTTGCTATTTGTTTACATCATGAAGTAATAGACACATGGTTATATTCCTCCCTTGGGTTGGGCTATTTATGGTGGTAGTGGCTGCTGGAACCCGGTGGTGATGGTAGTGGACTGCAGGGAGTGCTGCTGCTTGATTGCCGGTTGGAGGCGGTGGTGGATGGTCACCAATTTGTACTCACCAGTTGGAGTGATTGCAAACAATGACTCTACTGGCTTTTTGGCTAATGGCCACCACTGTTAGTGGCGGCCATGGATAACCTTATCGAATAATGTGGCTCTCAAGTTGTTCCCATCAAATTGTGATGGCAACACTTTTGAATAAGTATTACAAGTTTCTTTTTCTAAAAGGAAAACTAGATA
This sequence comes from Nepenthes mirabilis, assembly GCA_025585075.1. Taxonomy (NCBI): domain Eukaryota; kingdom Viridiplantae; phylum Streptophyta; class Magnoliopsida; order Caryophyllales; family Nepenthaceae; genus Nepenthes; species Nepenthes mirabilis. The sequence goes on along the minus strand of JAODPA010080267.1, from coordinate 5,237 downwards.
GTCATTAGTATCTATTTCCCCTAGAATAATAAATGGGGGAACTTATTTTATTTTGGGATTATATAATATAAATGCATATCTGCAAGTTATTTTGAGAGATGAAAGGATGTTCTCTTAAAACAAAAAATGAAGGAGAGGTTATGATGTTATTCTCTTTATTGAGTTTTAGGCTACTGTGAAGTCTTTTGACCGGCCTACCAGCTTCCTGTAGGTCTGAGTTCATTGGCCTCGCCGATCCCCCATTTTCATGCTCCTCGTTGAAGTCCTTGACTGGCTTACCGGCTAACAGTTAGGCTTGAGTTCATTGGCCTTGTTGGTACCATTCCTGCCTTGACCCAGGATAACACCACCACCATACCTGGATAGATGCACTGTACTAGAGAACAAATAACCTTTAAATCAGTTATTCGTATCAATTTACTCAACGAGCTCCACTACTTGAAACATTAATCAACAGTCCCAAGGTTCATCAACATGCTTCCACTGCACTAACCTGACATCACAGTAACGCGACACATGCCTCCATATCATTTTCATAATTGTACAACCCATGAATACTATAATGTTAATAGAATTTCCACTTTAATATTATGCACAAGCCTTTCCAGGGAAGACCTGCAAAAAATCCTCAGACAGTACGTCGCCAATCTCCACTGTCATCCATTGACCTGCCACTAAATCTGGAAACAAAGGGATACAAGAGTGAACCAAATGCCTAACAAAATATATTTACAAGAAATGAACGCCAGTGGAATAGGCCAGAAGTATAATAAACACAGATGATCAAATCACAGCATGCATAGCTGTCAATATTTATAATAATGATCATCCAACTATGTGAACCATACTGATATCATACCCCATCTTTCTCCTTCACAAATAACACCGGATGAACTTTGCAAATAGCCAACAATATCATGAATGAACTCCACGAAATACTTATAATGAGCATACGAAATAATAGTTATAATACCCCAAATATCACTATGAATAATATCAAAGAACTTTTCTGCAAGACTACAATGAATGAGGACTTTTCTGCAAGACTACAATGGGAAGGAAAGAAAGCATCTTACTCTTTCCTAAAATGCATGTGGAGCAATCAAATGAAAGGTTTTGAGAAGAAGATTGATCTTTATTGCCCAACAAGCCAATGTTAAACAGGAGAGTTTGGATGACCTAAATGGTTATGCTATACTCCATTCTTATTTTTGACATAATACAAGCCAAAGACAGTAGACGAGGAAATCGAAGTTCATCAGAAACAGTTTTCCAATTTTAGGCCGCTTTTCGATTATCATCCTTAATCCATAATCCTGTATACAACAACCATTATGAAAAAAAAATGTACATCACAGTTATTATCCACCAACTGACAAACCAAAAGAAGATGAATAGAAAATCTAGATGAAATAAGAACATTGTTGAAAGAGGAATTATGGTGCCAATAGTAGTAACAGATAAATTGCTTCCATAGCAACGCAAATATGGGGTGAGCTACCGGTATGGACAAACATTTTCGAGTATATTGGATGAGCTTGTCATATAATTGGATGCAACATAATCTACTAACCAAGGTTAAAATATTGTAGTGCCATTACCTTGCAAACCTAAGATTGAAAGCATAGAAATATGTTGGGGTTCGACACCCAGATCCACCCGATCTGGCAGCAGCGGAATACTCGAACCCCTCCGGTCATCGTCAGCCACCATATAGTAGGAACAAAGAACACAATAATTGCACAGTATTTTTTTTATGTGGAAACCTCTTCTCAACTAAGGAGAAAAACCACGTGACACAAAGTCCACCAATAGATCCACTATGTAAAATGGTTACACAAACCCAGAAACAGAACACAAGCAACCACCCTGGTTACACAAGCTCTAAAGGCGAAAAACAAGAACAGAGTGCGAGAATACAATGTGTTTCTCTCACTGCTCTCTCTTTCTTCTCTCTCTTCTCACTGTGGTGCTCTTTGCTATCACATTTTACAAGTGTTGATGAAACGACAACCGCCGTTTTACCCTCGCACTTATGCAGCCGGCGCACAGCGCCTCTGGTGTAATCTCCTACACCAGCCCTATCCTTGGTGCTCAGCACCCTGGCCCTTGGTGCCCTCACACCCCTTCTGGTTTCTTCTCACACCCACACACTTGATGGTTTTTTCAATCACACCTCATCCACACTCATGCACATGGTGGTTTTTCCACTGTCACACCGGTGCTACCACTCTCTAGCCCAGCATGCATATATATATATATATATAATAATCTCCCTAAAGACTTTCAACCAATGGGCAGGTTGCGTGTGGACAAACGCCTGCCACCTGCTCTGCCACCTGCCAACAATCTTTCCCACTAACTCTACAACCTGCCACCTGCACAGACGGCGCACATACTGCAGGTCTGCCACCTACTCTGCAGAGCCAACTGTCCAAAACTTGCTGCCAGTTGTCCACGACGTCCTCGATCGTTGCTGCAGTTAAGTTTCCGGACCATCTGTGCCCTTTGGCCATCACAAGAGTCATCTGGCGTTATTTGGTCTCCAGGCAGTGACAACGACCTCAGACATTCCATATCCTCGGTCGTCACTGTGCACAACCCATATTTCCGGACACTACTGTGCACTCAGCCATGTCCGCGAGCAATTCTATATCGATGAGCCAATCAGTAAATTCTACCTTTTGAACCTGTCAACAGGTTGACCAACAATCTCTCCTGAAAGGTGCTCCAACATTTTTCACTCCGAAAATGCTCTTCGGAAATCCTCTCTAGCCTTAGTCGGTCAACCTTCCGTTGACTGTTCTTTGCTTTCATCCGATCAACCTCCCCGTTAACCGTCTTCTGTTGCCATCCGGTCAACCTCCCCGTTGACCATCTTCTGCTGCCCATCCACCATCTAGTAGTACTCCTGCAGTCCTCAGCCGGTCAACCTCCAGTTGATCGGGATCCACAGCGGGCCATCCGCCGGTCAATTTTCATTGACCGTCCACTGTTCTCCGGATTTCCACCAAATAAACTCTGTCACTTGCTCTCCGGAAATCCTTCGATGATAAACCAGTTTATTGAATCACCCACAAGGGAGTGACCTACGCCAACAAAATAATCATCTATTGCACCATTTCTAGAAAAAGAATAGGAATCTCAGCAATGTTAAATGTGCTTTTCAACAATATTTGAGCACTAGACTGATTTATGGTCCCCAACAGAGGTTGACCTGTTGATGCAGGGTAAAGCGCAGCCTGAAAATCATTGGCTTGGCCGTTTTGAGGACAAGTGAGAATACATTGTCCTTCACAGAATAATTCACCAAAGCAGACATCCAAAGGAGGAGGATCAAGATTCACTACATGAGAACGAACAACATTGAAGTCAGATACAATATCATAAAAAATGGATCTCTCTTGCTTTGCTCATAAACTTTCTGAACAACCGACAGTCTCTGGCTATGTCAGAAAATTCTGCCTATAAATTCTGAAAACTTTAGAAACAATCTTTGGATAGAGATGTTATGAGAGTAACTAGTAATCTTGTATTCTAACTGAGTTATCCTAGTTGTAAGCAGTCTTGGGAAATCCCACATGGCTTTGGCTGTTTTATAAGGTGCAGTTAGATTATGAACAATAAGAGGACCAATAGATTCTTATATACAGGTCATTATGCCAATTTCATAGGATCGGTAGGAGTTGGATTGCGTCCATCTATATTTCCCCAGAATTCCCTCACGGTTGCAAATGAGTCAAACTGGAACCCCCGTACAAGACAAATCTTACCGGCGAAGCAGACATCAAAAGAATCCACACCATTCCTAGCCATGGAGAAAGGAATTATTTTCAAACTAAGCCTTGTTGTGCGGAGTCCATGCGATATGTGGGAAAGAAAATTGACTCAAACAACCTGAGAAGAAGAAAAAGGATATGTCACCTGACTCTGAGAGAACTTTGTGAGAAACCAAAGCCTGCAACAGAAGTAAATACTGTGTGAAGACACTTCCTCCCCATTGAAACGACGCCAGGGAAATTCACAGCAGCAAGTTGCATCAAAGAACTAGGACTCCCCCACCGACTGTGGGAACATCAATCGCTTCCCCTAGATGACAGTAACTACTGTGGAGGTAAACCTCCAAGGTTACTGCTCCAGGAAACCGAGGATGCAGGTAAGAGCCAAACTCAAAAGTCAAAAGGATCCCCGATGTCTGGGAATACACCGCCAAAGAAAACCAAGAAATCCAAAATCCCAGAAATGCCGAAGAGAGAATGGACAACTATTTAAAGGTATCTCCCTGTCACCATGTCAATTTACTGACATGAATTGAATTGAATGCCTCTTCATTTGAGCCTCCCTTCCTTAAAGTTCCAATTATACAATATGTTCCCAAAATTAGCTCCTAATTATCTTAAATCTGCCTACAATGTAACGTTTCCATAATTATCTCCTAATTATCACCTAAACTCTGCCCTAAAAGCTACCCAAGAATTATTTGAAATGTACCTTATTAAGACTCTGATTATTTTTACAAATATATTACATCATCTGGTCTGTGTTGGACATCTTGTTTTGGCTCACCCATCTGATCAGATGGAAAGAACTCGACGAGCTTACTTTCTATGTGAACTTTCTTTGTTACGCCGATGTAGCCTGACGAATGATTCTTTTCAAGAACCATCATCTTCATAGAACTGTCTGCAACATGGACTGACTGCTGTTTCTCTTGCAGCGAGGCTCGGAAGTCCTCGAACAGGCCACCTGCTCAGGAAGTGCTCGATAATCTGATTTATAATTACAGTCCCACTTACTGTGGGAAGGCAGGGTGAGGCACTAAATGCTGATATTAGAAGTTGGGTAAATAAATGATGAAGATTAAATTACCATTTAAATTACTCGATGTAATCTTCACCGTTTATTTATTCAATTTTCAATTCTAACGGTATGCCAACGGCCTGTTTTTCTTCCGCCACTTAAGGCCACTCTGTGATGTCTGCGGTTCTGTTTACAGGAAAGGGTTCGATGAGGTGTTTATCTTTGCATGAAGTCTGATCGGTGTTTCAGCCAAGCCGCTCCTGCTCGCATTTGTGCAGCGCCGTGGCAAAGATGTATCGAATGTTATGTAATTGAGTAGTAAACCGTCGTCATTTATGTAGGAATGTTGTCGATTAAGATTTAATGTCTCCTACTTTTCATGAGGAGTAGAATTCTTTTTCTTTTCTTTTTAATAAGATTATTGGATTAAAATCTAA
>JAODPA010080266.1:0-26746 GCA_025585075.1 Nepenthes mirabilis | reverse complement strand
TTTGTGATGTAATTTTTTCATTATCTATAGGTTCTGTAGAACGTTGGCCTCTTAGAGGTCTGTTATGTAACTCTGTATGTTCTTACCACTCGGGGTATGCCCCAGCGGGTTATGTTTTACTCCCAAGTCAAAATACTTAGAGTTAAAACATCGATTTTGTAATTTTTTCTCCCATCAATCCAAAATTCTTACTTACCAAAAAAAAAAGGTAGTGCGGCTGGTGTTGGGTTTTCCCCTTCGTGTCCTATGGCTTCTGTCCAACCTGAGACTGACTCGTCGTTGAGACACGAGTCTGGTCCTTTTTCAATGCCTAATTCTGGTTCTGTTGGTGTTAAAGCTAATTTGAAGGAGGAGGCTTATGCCCTTAAGGATCTTGATTTAGTGGAGATGGATTAAGGCTCTCACTGAGAAAATTACTCGCCACATTAAATCATGGAAGAACAGGTGGCTTTCCTTTGGGGACCGCCTTCAATTGGTTGCCTCTATCCTCTCATCTATCCACCTCTATTGGGCTTCAATCTTCATTTTACCCAAATCTATTCTGAACCAGATCGACTGCATATTGAGGCGTTTCCTCTGGAATGGCTCTACGGATGGGAAGGCCAACGCAAAAGTGGCCTGGACCGACATCTGTTACCCTAAGAGTGAAGGTGGGTTGGGGCTCAAGAATTTGCAGGCTCAAAATAAAGCTCTCATCTGTAAACTCTTTTGGCGTATCATGTCTAAAGACCCTGAATCGGCTTGGTCTTCATGGATCCACAAGACTAGAATCAAGGACCGGTGTATCTGGACCCTCAAAGTCCCTGATTCGGCCCCTTGGAGCTGGAGGAAGATCATGAAACATCGTTCTTTCATGTGCTCGCATACTATTAAGATCATTGGTGATGTCGTTGATACCTTTGTCTGGCACGACCATTGGCACCCAATTGGCCCCCTTAGTCGGGTTTGCACGGATCGCATTCGTACGGTCACTGGTTTATCTTGGGACGGCAAGGTTTCTCAGATAATCAGAAACGACCAATGGGCCTGGCCTAACCCTTTTGATCAGGAGGTTTCTAGTCTCGCAACAAACATGCCCCATTATCTACCCAACAATGAGCAAAAAGACTCCTTGAGATGGGTCGGTAGCCCTAATGGTGTCTTCTCGTCTAAGTCTGCCTACCTACTCTTTCACCCCCCCAAGCCGAAGCTAAGCTGGACCAACTTAGTATGGGGCTCTTTCCATATTCCTGCCCACGCCTTCACCATTTGGGTGGCAATAAAAGGCCGACTTAATACCTCCGACCGTGTTCACGGTGTTCCCAACCTCTCCCTCACTTGCTCCCTTTGTGATTCGGACGCTGAAAACCATGACCATCTTTTTTTCTCTTGCCCGTTCTCCTCTTCCGTGTGGACCTCTATCCAACGGATTGCTGGCATTCAATGGCCTTACCCAAATTGGTTCCATAATGTTGAATGGGCTGCCCATATGTGGAAAGGTAAGAATCTCATTGCGCTTTCCAAGCGTCACAGTCTTGCGGCCACCGTTTATTTTATTTGGAGAGAACGTAACAATCGTATTTTCGAGAAATCCTCCTTCCAGAATGCTTCTCAGATCTGCTCCCAGATATCAAACGTTGTTCGGGACAAACTGAAGACCTCCTTGCCTGTTGATGGTCGCCCTAACCAATCGCTGGTTAGGCGATGGAACTTATTATAAAAAAAAAAAGTGTTCTATTTCGCTGCCGTTGAGGCTGCTGGCCTTCTTGTTGGCCTTGAGGGTTGTGCTATTGGAGCCTCTGCACCGTGGTGATCTTTTGATGGTGCCTTGCCGGGTGTGGCTCCTCGTTGCTCTTCCTATTGGTTTTGAACCTTCTGGTTGCCGTTTTCCATGGTGAGTTTTGATTTGTTCGGTTTTCGTTCCCTCCTAGGGAGCTTTGGTTGTATTTATCCGTTATCTACTACCCTAAGAGTGAAGGTGGGTTGGGGCTTAAAAATCTGCAAGGTCAAAATAATGCCCTTATCTGCAAGCTCCTATGGCATATTCTGTCCAAAGACCCCGAATCGGCATGGTCTTCTTGGATCCACAAGACTAGAATCAAGGACCGGTGCATCTGGACCCTCAAAGTCCCTGATTCTGCCCCTTGGAGCTGGAGGAAGATCATGAAACTTCGTTCGTTCATGTGCTCACATGCTGTTAATATCATTGGCAATGGTGTCGATTCCTTTATCTGGCACGACAATTGGCACCCGGGTGGCCCGCTCAGTAGGGTTTGCACGGATCGCATCCGCTCGGTCACTGGGTTATCTTGGGACGCAAAGGTCTCCCAGATAATCAGAGATAACCGATGGGCCTGGCCTAATCCTTTTGATCAGGAGGTTTCTAGTATCGCCTCAAACATGCCCCATTATCCGCCCAACGATGAGCATAAAGACTCTCTGAGATGGGTTGGTAGCTCTAACGGTGTCTTTTCGTCTAAGTCTGCCTACCTCCTCCTTCACCCGCCTAAGCCGAAACTGAACTGGACTAACCTTGTCTGGGGTTCTTTCCATATTCCTGCCCACGCCTTCACCCTTTGGCTGGCTATAAAAGGCCGGCTTAATACCTCCGACCGTGTTCACGGTATTCCCAACCTCTCCCTCACTTGTCCCCTCTGTGATTCAGATGCTGAAAACCATGACCATCTTTTTTTCTCCTGCCCATTCTCCTCCTCTGTGTGGACTTCTATCCAACGGATCGCTGGCATTCAATGGCCATACCCCATCTGGTCTCATAATGTTAATTGGGCTGCACACATGTGGAAAGGTAACAACCTCATCGCCCTCTCAAAGCGTCTCTCTCTTGCGGCCACTGTTTATTATATTTGGAGAGAACGTAACAATCGTATCTTCGAGAGTTCACCCCATCAGGATGCTTCCCAGATCTGCTCCCAGATTTCAAGCGTCGTTCGAGACAAACTAAAGGCCTCCTTGCCTATTGCTGGTCGACCTAACCACTCGCTGGTTAGGCGATGGAACTTATAAAAAAAAATGGGGGGGGGGTGGTCTCCTTTGCTTCCTCTGAGGCTGCTGTCCTCTTTTTGCCCTTGGAGGTTGTGCTGCTGGGGGTTCTGCTTTGTGGTGGCCTTCTGATGGCGCTTTGCCGGGTCTGGCTCCCCGCTGCCCTACCTTATGTTGCTGAACCTCCTGGTTGCTGCCTCCCAGGTGCGGGTCGTCTGATTTGGCTTTTGTTCCCGCCTTGGGTGCCTTGATTGTTATCTCCTCTCCAAAAAAAAGGGGGCTCCCTGTGCTCCCCAAAAAAAAAAAAAAAGTGGGGGTGTTTGGATCCTGGGGTTTCTTGCTGCTGGGCCTTGGTTGATACTGATTTTGCAGGATTCTCCTTTGCTCTTTGTGATGTGGATTCTCCTGGTTAGGCTTGGAGTGTCTTGATCTGGTTTGTTGCTCTGCGTTGGGGCTGGGGGCTCTGTGGGATGGTGCCCTGGCATTAAATCTAGTCGGTGTGATGTGTTGGACATGATTGGCTGTCTCTGTTGTGGCAATGCCGAGCTGTTGAAACACAGAAGTGGGATGCTCAGTCTGGCCCACTGTTTTGTTACTGATGTTGCACATGTGGCATTGCTAAGGAGCTGATGTTGTCAACTCTCTCCCTTCTGCTGGGCCAGTTGACTGGTTGTATATTTCTACATACCTGTTAATCTGTTGTGAACCTATTGCTGTTTGGATTTTCTCTGCTATTTTTTTGGCCATCTCAATTGCTAAGGTGGTTGTTACTGAGATGTTGAAGTAATGCTGAGCTAGTTGTTTGAGTGCTGGTATCTGATATTGGCTCTCGGGGGTTGGGTTTGGTAGTTTATCAGTTAGGCCTGAATTGCTGCTTGGAAAGATGCTGAGATTGCATGGTTAATGGTGGATCTGGACTGTGATTCCTCATGGACTGGCTCCTTTTTGCTGATCCTTGCTGGGACTGCTCGCGGACGTAGCTGATCTTGCAAACGTAGCACAGCTCCAGTATCTGTTGGGCTTGGATTTGCTATGTGTTCGAGAATTGAGCAGACTGGCTACAGATGGCGTCCTTGACAATTTGTGCAGCTGGTTTCGTGGACTGCTGAGGGCGTTCTGCTTTCCTCTGTGGTTTTTTTCTTGTCTCTGCTTGCCAGGTTACCCTGATTATTGCGCTGAAGCTGTGTTGGGCATTGCCCTGCTGAAGCTGCTGGCCTTTGGTCTTGGTTCTGTGGCGTGGAAGCACCGGTTTTATGATGCTGGCGGAGTTGGCTATGGGTTGAAAACTCCTAAGCTATCTTTGTTGGCTATGATGCTGTTACATTTAGTATTAGCCTGGCCTACGTGCTGTCCCACCTGATTCAAGGAATGATGCAGCTCATGGTGGTGAACATGCTAGTTATTCTGGGTGGCTATTTTGCCGACAGGTGGTGCTGCTCCTTTTTTTTCTAAGTGATGCTGTTGGGTATGTGCTGATTATGCTGCCTGCTAATGCAATGTACTGCTGGAGCTGGGGAATCGGAATTAGAGGATTGCTGTTTGATGGATGGCAGGGCTTGGTTTCTGCAGTTGCAGTCTCGTGGCTAGCCTGCGGGTGGTGCTGCAGTTGCTGTGCAGATGTACAACTTTCTTATCCTGACTGTGCTGATGCTGAAATGACCAAGCCTTTTTGGAACTGCTGGATTGCCATAATTTCTGCTGGGGCCTGGATTTATTGGATCTCGGCTGCGGATCGGGCAGTCTACACTTTGGCCCTGTACTGCTGCTGGCCTTGTTCGTTGGGATCACGGCTGTTATGTGTTAATGCTCCCGATGTGGATTTGGCTGGTTTTGTTGTACCACTACATATGAAGATGCTGCTATGTTTGTTCTCTCATGTTGCTATGCTGTCCCGTTAGTGCGATGCTACCCATTACCGTTGCTGATCCAAGATGAATATGTTAGTTGGGTTTGTTTTGCTATACTAGGTGCTTTAGGTGCAGATTTCCACGAATCTCTTCGTGTGTTTTAGATGACAATTGTGGTAGTTCTTAATATTTTTTCTCTTATTCCTTGATGTACTAGTTGCTCGGGGCATGCCCTAGAGCTTAATGTTTTACCTCCAAGTAAAATACTTGGAGTTAAAACATTTTTCTTGTATTTATTTTCTCCCTTTAATCCAAAATTCTTATTTACCAAAAAAAAATTTGGTTGTATTTATTCCAAAAAAAAAAATTGCTTCCTTGAGCCTCAAAAAAAAAAAAAAAGGATTTGGTTTATCTACTGCTGGCGCTCTGGTTGTTTCTGATATGCAGGCTGCGTCATTTGCTTGTCAATGGGTCTTGGATGTTGCCGGCCATTACCTCCAGCAAGCAGAAGAGCTTGCCACTGCCTGGAGGATGCTATGTAAGATGGTACAGAATTCAACAGGGTGGACTGTAGCTGGTTCCTGTGATGGGTAGAATATGTTGTTGCAGGCTGCTGTTTTGATGATCTAGTCTGCTTACCTGCCTGACTGTGCACCGGCTGCCCCTAATTTTGAGCTCTGTGAGGTTTGCGAGTTTGATGTATGTGGTGCAGAAACAGATGAAGGGTGCTGTTGTTGGTGATCGCTATTCTTGATGGTTTGTAGTGATCCCCCGCTTGTCAGCTCTGATGTTATATGGAGGGTGCAGGTCCTGCTTCCTTGAGTTTGTCATGGTGTGCTGGAGTGCCTCTGGTACATGAAGCGGTAGTTGGTGGCATTGCACGCTTCTGATGGTGTGGATATTGGTTAGTGCTTCTGGACTGGGTTATATGCACTCAGTTCTCCTCCTGCTGTAGTCCTCTTGTTTTGTTTCATCTCAATCTGATGCTGCTGTAGTAGGCGCTGTGGTCCTTGTTTTTGTTCCCCTTTGCTGGAGCTGGATGTCTGCTATCTTGCAAGATTGTTGGTTTTTATGCTACATATTCTGATCTACTAATTCTGCCGGAGGTGATGTGCTGGTTTATTAATCAGCTTTGCTGCTGGAGGCATTACAGGATTTGTGGAAGCATGCTGGGGCACCCCTGCTGACTTAATGGGTTGGGGGTGCAACAGCCTAATAGCATGCTCGAGGTTCTCGACTCCACTGGTTCTACTGCTGTAGCTGGTGGAATTGGTTGTTTGCCGGCAGTTGCCATTTCATGGTGTTGCATTTGCAAGCTGCCTGGAACACCGGATGACACCGAGATGTGAACTGCAGTTGTTAGTTGTCTGATGAGGAGAGGAGCTTGGATACTATTTTTTGCTCGGGTTGAGGGAGGCGCTGCTGGCAGGATGTGGATGTTTTGGAGTTGTATTGAGGTTTCTGTTTGTATGTGTCTTTGCTGCGTCCATATATTGAGGTGCTGGTGCTCAAATGGTTGCTGGAATGCTGATTGCTCCTTGCTGAAGCCAGGCGTAAACTTCGAAGGCATTTGGTTGCTGCGTGCGCCATCTGTTGGTGATGGGGGGCATTGGAAATCTTGGGGAAGCTCTTGGTCTTGCTGGATTTGATGCAGTACAGGGTTAACACTTGCTTTAAATTGTTTGGGCTGGGGTTGAGAAGCTGTTCTTGGCTATGCTGTCCGGATGCTACTGGTGTTTGCTGGTTTAGAATGTGCCGGCTGCTTGTTTTGATGTCTCTATTTTGTGGTTGCTGGAGCTGATGTTGCTGAAATTTCAGATCTGGTTTCTGCACGGCTGTAGATGCTGCCGGCTGTTTTTTTTCTCGTCTTTGATGGCTGGCTTTGATATTACCCGTTTGCTGTGTTTCTCATGTCGATTTGGCAGTGGTGGCCTTTGAGTTAGGTCTTTTTTTAGGCTGGTCTCATATTTTGTTGATTACTTTAATCGTGTATCCTCCTAGTGATGTTTTTTTCAGTATTTTCTAATGTATATGTTGCTCGGGGTATGCCCCAACGGTTTATGTTTTTACGCCAAGTCAAAATACTTGGCGTAAAAATATTGATTCTGTAATTTTTTTCTCCCTATAATCCAAAACACTTACTTATCAAAAAAAAAATAGACTAAGTTAGTCCAGCTCAGTTTGGGCTTGGGAGGGTGGAGAAGAAAATAGGCAGTCTTAGTCGAAAAAAGACCCTTTGGGCTCCCGTCCCATCTCAAGGAATCTTTATGCTCAATGTTGGGGTGATAGTGGGGCATGTTTTCAGCAAGACTAGAGACTTCCTAATCATAAGGATTAGGCCAAACCTAGTGATCATCTCTGATTATTTGAGACACCTTAGCATCCCAAGGTAAACCCATGACCAAACGCAAACGATCCGTGTAGACATTGCTGAGCGGGCTCGATGGATGCCAGTGGTCATGCCAGAGAAAAGTATCAAAGCCGTCGCCAATGTTCTTGATAGAATGGGAGCACATAAAGGGACATAGTTTCATGATCTTTCTCCAACTCCACGGACTTGAATCAGGAACTTTGAGAGTCCAGATACATCGATCCTTGATTCTAGTCTTGTGGATGCATGAAGACCACGCCGATTCAGGATCCTTAGACATGATACGCTATAAAAGTTTACAGATCAGGGCTTTATTTTGGGCTTGCAGATTTTTGAGCCCCAACCCACCTTCACTCTTTGGGTAGCAGATGTCAGCCCAGGCTACTTTTGCATTGGCCTTCCCATCAGTAGAGCCGTTCCAAAGGAAATGCCTCATTAAGGAGTCGATCTGATTAAGAACGGATTTGGGCAGGATGAAGATAGAAGCCCAATTTACTTACCAAAAAAAAAAGAAGATAGAAGCCCAATAGAGATGGACCGACGAAAGGATGGAGGCGACAAGCTACAAACGGCCCCCGAAGGAGAGCCACTTGTTCTTCCGAGATTTTATCCGACAAGTAATTTTCTCGGTGAGAGCTTTGCAGTCCCGAACTGACAACCTGGTGGTTATCAGGGGGACTCCTAGTTATTTAATGAGAAGAGATCCCATTTTGAAACCCAAAATATCGGCAATATTCTGAGGAAGAGATGGATCTTTAGAGCATATGAAAATTTCACTCTTATTCACGTTCGCCGAAAGGCCAGAGATCCAATGAAATTCCTCAAGGCAATCCTTAAGAATTCTAATTGAGTCAACATCGGCATGAGAGAAGAGGAGAAGGTCGTCGGCAAAGGCAAGCATGACAATATGAGACGCCTCGCTGTTCCAATGAAATTTGAATTGTTCATTCCTACACGCCTTGGATTCAATAATCCCATTCAACACCTCCATAACAAGGACAAAAAGGTATGGAGAAATGGGGTCGCCTTGACGGAGACCCTTTCCCCCTTTGAAAAAACCAACCGCTTCCCCATTAACATTGACAGTGTATGAGGGGGTAGTTATGCATTGTTTAATCCAGTCGATCATTTTGGGCAGGAATTTCTTTTGGTAAGTAAGTGTGTATTTTGAATTTATGAGAGAAAAAATTACAAAGCACAATGTTGAAACTCCAAGTTTTTTGACTTGGAGTTAGAACAAAAAACACCGGGGCATACCCCGAGCGACAATTACATCAGATAAATCCACAAAAAAAAAACCTCAAAGTGGAGCGATCAACCAAAATAAAGAAAATGAACATGTCATTTTACAAAAGTATGCTCCCAACAACCCAAATGCATCCCTAAGATACAAAAGCAGGAGGCAAAATGGCATCTACTGGGCTAAACCAATAGCATTCAAGATTTCCAGCATCAAGCTCAGCATCAATCACACAGGGCCAGCAGCAGCAAGACGACAGACTACCAACCAGCAAACTGGCCAACAACAGTTCCGGTTCGAGCATCACGGAACTAACCCAGAGAAGCAGCAGACAAAACCTTCAACTGCCATTCCAACATCAGCACCAAATCAAAGTGGCACAGCAGGGGGCATGGAGCATCCGGACACAATCATATGCACTCAGCCTGCTGTGTAGGTCAGCATGTCATCAGGAGTAGCACCCAAGTCTGCCATCTGACCAAACAACAACAACACGAGCTCATCAGAATTTCCTCAGCATGAAATCCCCACAATCACGAGCTACCAAAAGCAGCAGCATCAGACCAGTATTTAAACCAGTACAGCAAGGGGGTAACACAGCCCACCCATGTCCCAGTACATGAGGAACCCCCATCACCAAGGCAAGACAAAGTTCCTCACACAATCCATGTAAATATTAGAAACGTCCACACAAATAGATAACGGCAACTGCATTTTAACGGGTGTCTACTACAAGCCACCGCATCAGCATCAGCTGGGCAAGAGAGGAGAAAAAAACCCCAAGAATTTCAGCAGCTGGAATCATCAAGCAGCACTAGGCAGAACTAAATAACCCACGAACCCAGCTCCCCATCAGGTTCATTGCACATCAGCCCACTACTGGGCAGGACCGCCAAACGATCAGCAGCTTGAATGCTTCATCCAGTAGCCCTCCAAGGCCAACCAGGCTCCATTCGTTGTCAACGGAATCCAACTACCTCAGTCCAGAGCATCCAATTTTGGCAGCAGAACCAGAGCAGAGCAACTCTGCATTATCAGCAAATGTAGCGGGACATGTAGGAGTAGCACACATCAGCCCACGACAGAATAACTACAGGCCAGAATCCAGGCAAGAGAAGAAGCATCTGGTTTGCATTCCTTTGATTACAACCAAATAACAGCATCAACAGGTCATATGGAGGACCAAAAAGAGAGAATATAATTGGCTTATAAACGGCACAAGGACAGCAGGTTCAGCTAAAGACAGAACCGTCATCGAAAACCAGTATCTTCACTGACCAACAGCAGAGAAGCGGCCAAGAGTCAACAGCAACAACAACAGAACATCTCACCACAACAAACCCTTATGCAAGCAGAAAGCAAAACACCCTCATTATTCGGTTCAAAAGGCAGGCCATTAGAGCATGCAGCAGCACAAAGGGTGGGGAATGGCAGACTCAAAAAACAGGGTCCCATGAGCAAGACCCAGACAACATGTGCCCCAGCAGTATGCTCCTAAGAGCCAGAGACGCCCTTGGTTCTCCGAGAGGCCGCTTTTTTCTTTTTTCTTGACTTAGAAATCTTCCATTCAGATTTAGTACCCAGCAATTCAACAACCAAAGGGGAATTTGAGGAGTATTTCAAAGAGATTCTCTTAACAGAGGAAGGAGTAAGTAAATACTCATCCAGGTCCAGGTGGTGATGACCAATCCCGGAATCAGGGGAGTTTGGAGCCGAGCCCTTCATCTGAGGATGAAGGGAATCATCCAAACATCCGGAGGACTCCAAATGGCACTCTTGGTGTCCATTTTCAGCTGGTGAGGTTGCAGGAACATCCAATTCCAATTGGCAGGGGGAGGGCCCTGGTTAACAGGCCGAAAAATCTCCTTAGCAGACAGGATTGGGGCAACAAAAATTCCACCGGATCCCAAAGGGGTCAGGACATCATCCGAGGCCAGGGAAGGGCCATCCAAGCAAACAGGGTCTTCCTTAGACTCCAAAACAGAGAAATCATAGGAGGGAGGGCCAAGAACAAGGGAACGGGTAAAAAACTTCATGGGAATCTGAGAAACCAGACCAATGTTTGAGGGGCCTGGTTCAGTGGGAACGGCCCCATTTGGTGAATTACTTACGCAACAACCACTACAACCATCAACAGCATTAGGATGGGGGGGAGGCAGGGCATCCTCGACCACTAAACAGGGTAATTGACCAGAGTTACCATTGGCACCAGTTGGAGGCATAGATAGTTGGTCACCAGACTCCACATTAAGGACAGGACTAGTTGCATCAATAGGAATGGGATACCTTATATTGTCGCTGAGGACAGGAGCGTCAGGGATTGAACCAAGTTGCTTGGGATGAGAAGAACCTGGAGCAGACTTGGACCGACATCTTGTCTCCAAATGACCAATTTGTTGGCAACGAGGACAACGGGTTGGCTTCCAGCTATATGCCACTCTCACCATAGCAATTTCAGTAGAAGCAGAGCAGGTTTGAATAGCGATGGAGTTGGGGAACGGCCCATCCACACCAACTTCAACACACATCTTAGCAAAGGAGAGATTCTCCATATGAGCCGTATTGGGATCAATCTGAAGAGGGATTCCAACCGCACTAGCTAACCAGCTTAGTCCATCGGGAGACCGCTGTTCGAGCGGAATGTTCGACATTTTAATCCAGATTGGAAAACGTTTGTGTTCTTCTTTGGACAAATCCATTCCTGGCTTCCATCATTTTAGAAAGATTGCTTTGCCAGAAAATACCCATGGGCCAGCGCACAAACATTTCTTCATCATTTCTTCATATGGGAAACGAAAGAAAAAAAATCCTCCATCATTGCCGGCGGCTTGCTTGAGACCGAATCGAGCCCAAAACTTCATGGCAATTGCCTTAACAGCCATGAAGTGGGGGGGGGTGAATTGAGGAAATAGCCTACTAGGGTATGGCCCCAATAGATGTTTCCTTGCTCGATTACCTCTGGCGGAGGAGACAGTGCGCCATCAGAGGACGCAGAAGACTGTTGAGGGAAGAACTGCAGTTCTGGGCTACACCCAGAACCGTCCTTCTTGACTACATCAACCCATGAGTGGGGGGGCAAGGACAACGCCAGATTTGTCAGTGGCGAGCTCCGTGGGTGAAGACGAAACAGGATCCGGGGACCTAATTGAAGGTGGGTTCAAAGGAGGGTTTATAGAGGGATCGTCGATGTTCAGTGGAGAGGAGACTGGGGAGAGTGGGGGATGGACAGGGGTGGCAGACACCGGAGAAGGAGCAGGGGTGACGGCTATGGCCGAAGACGTGCGCCGGCGCCGAAGACGGGAAGAGCGTCTAGCAAGAAACGAATTTAGTCAACCGGCAGAAACGAATTTCAAATTTTGAAATTCAAAAGTTAGAGAGGAGGAGAACTTCTCTCTAAAACAACCAAAAAATAATAAAACTGTGTTAAGGGTAAGCTTTTTATAGTGACTGGCCCCACCACACTGCGGCCCCATAACCCAGAAACCCCGAAGGATTTTTTGGGAGGCACAGTACCACTTTATGCTTCCGCGGATAATCGAACCTGGGTGGAGGAAAGAGAAATCTTTTTTAACCACCAGGCCAATGCCGCTTCGGCTTTGGGCAGGAATTTCATAATGGTCAAGATAGAGATAATAAAATCCCAATGCACAGAGTCGTATACTTTCATGAGGTCAATTTTCATAGTGCATCTTGGTGGATAAAAAACCAAATTACACAGATACTTGCACCGTTTGTTTAGTGAGAGAAGCTCTGCCTTCTCTCTTCCCCGTCTTTTCATCCCCATTGTTCTGCCCTGCTCCGTCCACATCTCTTCCTTCCGACACCCATGGCACCGGCTCCCCACTCGATCCCCATCTCTCCTTCTGGAGCTTTTCCCCCTCTCCTTCCGTCTCCTTCTACTGCTCCCTCCTCTACCTCTATCCCTTCCTCACCTTCCCCTCCTTCTTCACCTTCTCGCTCCCTCCCTCCTTCTGCTAGGGTTTCCTCTGTCCCTTCACTGGCCCCCGTCTCTGCTGCTGTTGGTTGCCCGTCTCTGTCTCCGTCTCCTGAGGTTGCGGCTTCTCCGAAGGCCCCTAGGTCGTCGCCTTCGTGGGTTTCCATTGTTTCCAAGAATTCCTTCGACTCAGGTAATCTCCTTAAATACTTCCCTCCTCCTTCCCCTTAAGGTTTCGTCCTCGAGCTTTTTCCCCCTGCTGAAGTAATTCAACAGGGTGACGCCGACTGGAAATACTCCCTTGTGGGCTACTTCTATGAGGCCCCCCTTAATTTCTTCATAGTCAACCATATTGCCAGGAAAATCTGGGCTAAGTTTGGGATTTCCCAAGTCGCAGAGATGGAAAATGATTTCTTTCTCTTCCGGTTTGCAAATGACATTCAGATGCAAGAATGCCTTAAGCATGGTCCTTGGACCTTTGCTGGTCGCCCTCTCTTTTTAAAATAATGGACTCCGGAATTGGTCCTTTCCAAAGAGATCCATAAGACCTTCCCTTTATGGGTTCACCTAAAAGTGGTTTCGGTTCACTTTTGGACCCCTCTGGGGCTTAGCTGGATCGGCAGTGCAATCGGGAAACCGATTCAGTTGGACCCTGCTACTGCCAAAAGAGACCGGCTTAAAGTCGCGCGTATCTGCGTTGAAGTCTCATCTTCATCTGATTTACCTGAGCGAATCAGAGTTTACTGCGGGAGCCACTCTGATGCCCCATTTGGGATTGATGTGGAGGTGGAATACCCGTGGAAACCTTGCCAAAATGTCCCGAGTCGGATTCCTAGGTTCTCTAAGACCCATAGCAAGTTGCCCCACAAAGCTAAACCTTCTGGGCGCCTTCCCCCCCTGCGATAGCTGTCAAGGGCTCTGGGGTAAAAGTTCCCTTGAGTTCCACTAGAAATTCTGTGACCCTGGATCAAACAGCTGGTCCCATGCCGACTCCAAACCCCTCAAAGGCTAATTCCATCTCATTGGCTGACAATGACCCAGTCCTGGTTGATGGGATTAGGCCTTCTGCTTGTAACGAATCTACTGAAACCAATAACCTAGAAGGGGACAGCCTTAAGCTCTCAATTAGCAAATCTGAGACTTCCGGGACAATTGACAGTGCTGCCCTGGACTCCAACTCCTTTGCGGCTCTGACAAGCCCAGAAGCTGACACCCAGCTCTCCCCTTCTGCTGGAACTGGGACTTCTGAGACAAGTTATCCTGTGGAGCCTGCCCCAATTTCCATCTTAACTGGCAGTGTTCTAGTTCCCCCTAGTGAACCTCCCCTTGTTGTGGACTGTAGTTGTAACTCCCAGAACTTGCCTTCTGAAGAACCCCTCCTACATAATGAGGTTCAGCTGGATAAGGTCCCCTCTGGCCCCCCCTCCTTCATCCCTTCCCACTCTAGAAGTTCCCGATCGGCCAGACGTGTACCGATTGAATCGGTCCAATCCCTAGAGATTAAGGACGTCGGGCCTTCCTTGTCGAATCCTACTCCAAAACAAACTAAGGGGGCTAAGAAGAAACTACCCCCTCCCAACTCTCATGGTTAGTGTTGCTGGTTGGAATGCCCGTGGGCTTAATGGAGCCCCCAAGATTCATGATGTAAAGCAATTCATCATGTCCAATAAATGTGCTATTGTAGGCCTTGTGGAAACAAAGGTCAGAGAGAATAAGGCATCCCATATCTCCAACCTCCTGATGCCTTCTTGGAATTGGGCGTGGAATTACTCTGCCTCCCCCTTGGGTCAAATTTGGATTGGGTGGGATAGCTCAGTTGTTGATTTGAGTATTTTGAATAAAACTACTCAAATCATTCACTGTAAAATTCTTAATAAAATCACCAATCACTCCTGCTTTATCTCTTTCATTTACGCATCTAACCTGGAAATTGACAGGAGATCCCTTTGGAATGAGCTTCGTGTGATCCACCACCTTATTTCCAACAAACCCTGAGCTGCTCTGGGAGACTTCAATGCTATTAGAGCTTCTTCTGAGAACCTTGGGGGTAGCTGGCATGAAACCAGTGCCAAAGCCCTTAACAGATGCCTCACTGACTGTGAGCTCCAAGACCTTAACTTCAGTGGAACCTTCTTCACTTGGAATGATGGCAGAGACCCCGGATCTCGTATCTTCCGCAAACTTGATAGAGTGGTTGTTAATGGTCCTTGGCTCTCTGAGCTTCCTTCCTTAGCATCTTTTCCCCCTGCAAGGCTCTCGGATCACTCCTCATGCATCCTCACCCCATCCATATGGACGCCCCACCGTGCTGGTTGCTTCCGGTTCAATAATTTCCTCGCGCTCCACCCACAATTCCTTCCCACTGTCCGTTCCTGCTGGAGTCGCTGTATCCAGGGAGTTCCTATGTTCCAAATTGTCTCTAAGCTCCGTCTTCTCAAGGACATGCTGAAAGAGTTAAACAGGAACATGGGTAATGTTTTTGAAGAGGTTGCTCGTGCTAGATCGCAACTTGAGGACTTTCAGAGAAACGGTCCTCCTGTTGGCGCTCACCTTGTGGCTCTTGAAGAAGATAGGCTAAAAGCTTCCTATCGCCGTGCCTTAAGGACGGAGTGCGACTTCCTTCAACAAAAGGCGAAGATAAGATGGATCAAGGATGGGGACCAATGCACCCGATTCTTCTTTCGATCCATTGAGAGCAAGCTTAACCGCTGCAGGATCCTCTCCCTGACCAAAGAAGACGGTTCTCCTACCTCCAATTTGGAGGAAGTGCAAAACCTTCTCATCAACCACTTTTCCCATCTCCTGGGAACTGGCAGGGAGAACGGCGCCTTCTCTAAAGAGAGTTTTCGCCCTTTTATCCATAACTCTGTGCCTGATGCCCTTCGGCCGGACCTCTGTCGCCCAATCTCCTCGGACGAAGTCCGCCAGGCTTTGTTCTTGATTGATGACAATAAGGCCCCTGGCCCGGATGGTTTTTCTGCAAAATTCTTCAAAGCTGCCTAGAATGTCATTGGTGCGGACATTACTGTTGCTGTTCAAGACTTCTTCCTACATGGGAGAATCTTAAAGCAAATCAATTCAACCTTGCTTTGCCTCATCCCAAAGATCAAATCTCCCTCCAAGGTTTCCGACTACCTCCCCATCGTGTGCTGCAATGTCTTTTTTTTTTTTTTGGTAAGTAACGTGCTGCAATGTCATTTATAAGATCATCTCTAAGATCATCGCCGCCTGCCTCCAACCTACGCTTCCTTACCTTGTTGGCAATTGTCAAACCGCATTCATCTCGGAGAGAAGTATTGGAGACAACATCCTGCTGGCTCAGGATCTTCTCCACAAATACCACCTCAACAAGGGGGCCCCTTGATGTGCTATTAAAGTTGACCTGATGAAGGCCTTCGATTCTATCCACTGGGACTTCTTTCTAGCCGTCCTTGAGTTGATGAATTCCCCCCCATTATGGTTAATTGGATCAAACAATGCATCACCACCACCTCTTTCTCCATTAATCTCAATGGCTCGCCGGTGGGCTTCTTTCAAAGGGCCAAAGGAATTAGACAGGGTGACCCCCTCTCTCCCTATCTTTTCGTCCTTGGGATGGAAGTCCTGAATGGCATCCTGACTAGAATGACTAGGACTAATCCTGACTTTAAGTTTCATTAGAAATGCGATCGCTCCCGTATTGTGATGCTTGGCTTTGCGGACGACCTCCTTCTATTCTCCAAAGCGGACCGCAACTCCATTCAGGCCATTTATGAGTGTCTCAACATCTTCAGTTGTCTGTACAGCCTCACCCCCAACCCAAACAAGAGTGAGGTCTTTTGTAGCTCTATTAGTGAGGATACCCTTCATTGCATCATTGACATTCTCGGATTTAAGCGGGGCACCCTCCCTGTCAGGTATCTCGGAGTCCCCTTTATCACCACGAAGATCACCTGCTCCGACTGTAAGCCTCTCCTTGACCGTATTCAACTTAGAATCTCTTCTTGGAAGAATCGCTGGCTCTCCTTTGCTGGTAGGCTTCAGCTTATTTCTTCCATTCTCTCCACTATCCACAATTATTGGGCTTCAATGTTCATCCTTCCCAAATCTATCCTGAACAGTATTAATAAAGCCCTCCGCTCCTTCCTGTGGAATGGCTCCCTTGATGGTAGATTCTCTGCTAAAATTGCCTGGAAGGATGTTTGCTCCGCCAAAGATTAAGGGGGATTAGGTCTTAAAAATCTGGTCACATCCAATAAAGCCCTTCTTTGCCGTCACTTCTGGAGGATCATAACCAAAGATCCTGCCTCCATTTGGGTTTATTGGTGTTACATTCACAGACTCAAAGATCGTTGCATTTGGACCATAAAAATTCCAGATTCAGCCCCTTGGAGCTGGAAAAAGATTATGAAGCTCCGACCTGCTCTTTGTCCCATAATCCGATATCGTATTGGTGATGGGGTGGACACATTCCTCTGGCTTGATCATTGGCTCCCTCTAGGCCCTCTCTGTGATCGGACTAGTGAGAGGATCAGATGTGTTACCGGATTGCCCCTAGATGCAAGAGTTAAGGACATCATAACTAATGGTGACTGGTGCTGGCCCAATCAATTTGACACGGAGGTAGCGGATATTGCTGAACGCATGCCCCCTACCTCCCTGATATCTCTCGCAAGGATCTTGCCCTTTGGACGCCTGACCACTCTGGTTCTTTCACTACAAAATCCGCTTATAGTATTTTCCATCCTCCTAACGGCGTGGTGGAGTGGCCTTGTCTTGTTTGGACCCCCCTGTTCATCCCCGCTCATGCCTTTATCCTTTGGCTTGCTATCCGCCACAGGCTCAACACTCTGGACAGGATTAGCCAGTACCTTCACATCTCCCCAATTTGTGTTCTTTGTTCTAATGATAGTGAAAGTCATAGCCACCTCTTTTTCAACTGTCCTTTCTCTTCCGCTGTCTGGCGCCTCATGCACACCCAGGCTGGTCTCAGCTGGCCCTACCCTCACTGGTCCTCCAATGTCTTATGGGCTGCTAAACGTTGGAAGGGTAAATGTCTCAAAGCCAGCTCCTTCCGCCTCACCGTTGCGGCCTCAGCTTATTTCATCTGGAGGGAGAGAAATCAACGTGTCTTCAAGAACACTGCGTGCACTGCAATCCAGCTGGCCCATCAATTTACCGCTGCTGTCCGGGGGAAGCTGGAATCCTCTCATTTTTCTGCTGCCCGCAGTGACAGATCGGTTCTGATTAGATGGAGCATCCCCCTTGTGGTCCTGAGTGCGGACTCTATTCCCTGACTGCTGTCTTCACCCGGTGCTCTGGTTTCCGGAGCGCTTTGTGCGCTGCTGTTTCCAGCGCTTGTGGACTCCGGATTCCGGAGCGCTTGTGGTCTCTGGATTCCGGAGCGCCCTTGCTCTGAGGACTTTGGCTCCTTTTCTGTGTTAAAAAAAAAAATTTCCTGTCCTTGCATTTGTGTTCTCCGGTTTTCGGAGCGCTTTGTGCGCTGCTGTTTTCGGTTCTTGTGGACTCCAAATTCCGGAGCGCTTGCGAACTCCAGATTCCGGAGGGCCCTTGCTTTGAGGTCCTTGGCTCCTCTTCTGTGTAAAAAAAAAAGGGGGGGGGCTTGTCTTTGGCCTTGTGTTCTCCGGCTTTCGGAGTTTCTTGTGCGCTCCCCTTGTAGCGCTTCCGTGAACTCCGGTTTCCGGAGTGCCTTGTTGTAGCTCCTGTGTATTTCGGTCTCCTTCCTTCTAAAAAAAAAAAAAATTGGCAGGCTCTGCTGCTGTTTTGTGAACTCCGGATTCCGGTGTGTTTTTTTGTCCGTTTTTTTATCCGGCGCTCTCGCAGACTTCGGAATCCGGAGTGCATTTTTTTTTTCGTGTTTGGCTGGTTTGCTTCCTTTTATCCGGATCTCCTATGTGCTAAGCCGGAGTGATTTCTTCTCTAAATGGCCGGAGTGGCTTGCGTGCTCCCATTTGTCTTCTTCCTTCCGGAGTACTTTGGGCGGAGTGCTTTCCTTTTTTCGGAGCTCCATAAAGCCGGAACAACTTTATCGGGTGTTCCATTTTTCCGGAGTGCCCACCTTGTGAACATTCCGGAGTCCTTTGTGTCTCACTACTTGGAAGGACGGAGTGGAGCGATCTTTTCCAGAGTGACCTTCCTGCGATCTTTTCCGGAGGACCTTTGCTTCACCAAATGGTGGACGGAGTGGCTTCTGTTTATTGGAGGAGTGCCTTTGAGGACGGAGTGGCTCTCTGTAGCCGGAGTTCTTCTTGAGGCGGAGAGGCCTTTGGAGCCGGAGTGTCTTGCTGCAGTGGCAGGGTGATTCTCCATTCCGGAGTGGCTTTTCTTTCGAAGAATCTGCGATTCCGGAGTGCTTTTCCCCAAAAAAAAAAGAAAAAAAAAACCGGCGTGCCTTTTTCCGGAGCTCTTTAGTTGCTGGAGTGCAAATGTCCAGAGTGCATTTTTTCGGTGTGATGTTTTCCGGAGTGAAATTTGCTGGAGTTATTTTTGCCGGAGTGCATTTTTTTGGAGTACTTTCTGCTGAAGTGCAATTTTCCGGAGTGCTTAAACCGGAGGGTTTTTTTCGGAGTTCTTTTTTTGCCGGAGTGCAAACGTTCGGAGTGCTTTTTTTTGGTGTGAAGTTTTCCGTAGTGGATTTTGCTGGAGTAATTTCTGCTGGAGTGCACTTTTTCTGGAGTGCAATTTTTCGGTGTGAAGTTTTCCGGAGTGAAATTTTCCGGAGTGGAAATTGCTGGAGTACTTTCTGCCGGAGTGCACTTTTTCCGGAATACATTTTCCTGAAGGGCTATTTTCCGAAGTGCTTCTTTAGCTGGAATGCCTTTTGTCTCGTTGGACGGAGTGCGTAGCCGGAGTGATTTTCTACAATCTGGGCGGAGTGACCTTAATGACTTGTGACATGTATTTAGGGGTTTCCCCTTTTTTTTGTGTCTTTTTTCAAGTCGGCAAAACACTTGAAAAAAGCATAGTCTTTGTACATTTTAATTTATTTTAATACTATTAATTACTTACCAAAAAAAAAAGCATCTTGGTGGATCATGACAAAGGTGATACTTATGGAGGAGCTCTTTGGCAAGAAGGATGTTGTTACTGATATGACGACCAGCCACAAAAGCCGTTTGGCACTTATCAACGAGGTAGGGTAATGTCATCTTTAACCGATTAGCGATAATCTTTGAGATTACTTTGTAGATGACATTACAGCAAGAAATGGGGCGGTAATCAGAAACCAAGCGAGGGGATGGGATCTTTGGGATCAGGCTAATGATCGTGGTGTTCATTTGTTTGAGGAGCTTTTCATGATTGAAAAAGTCACGAATAGCTTCACAGACAGAAGAACCCACAATGTCCCACGAGTCTTTTTTTTTTTGGTAAGTAAGTATTTTGGATTAATAGGAGAAAAATAGTACTTGTCCCACAAGTCTTTAAAGAATTTTGAGCTGAAACCATCTGGACCCGGGGCACGGCAATCACCGATAGAAAAGATCACCTTTCGAATCTCTTCATCACTGACCGGATCAATAAGTGGGTCAATTAGCGAATCAGGGACAGAGTGTTGGATGAAAGGACATAGTCGATCAGCGTCAGCCGAACCATACGTACATCCAGATCCTAGAGCCTTGCTGAAGTGATTCACAATCAGATTATGGACATTCTGGATCCCAGCGGTAGGATTCCCAGCATCATCAAGGAGGGAGATGATGCGATTCTTATTGTTATTACCATTAACAGTCTTGAAGAAGAATTTATTGCATTGATCTCCCTCTTTGAGCCACCTTATCTTAACTTTCTGCTTAATAAGGTCGGCTTCCTTGGTCAGCGCCACGCGGTAAGCTTCCCTACAGCTGCGCTCCTCTTGACAGTACACAGAATTGAGTGGAACTTAAGACACAGCTGGCCTAGAGAGAGAAGCTTTCGCTTCTCTCTTCGATTTCAAAATTCGTGTTTGAATTTTGAACTACCCGGCGGCGTCTTCCTTGGCGTTTCCGCCTTGGGTGCCGGGCGGCTCCGATGCCTGCCATAGCCGGCCTCCCGGTTGCCTGCCCGGCCCCCCCTCCTCTGGCTATCCATCTCCACCATTCCGTTTCCCTGCTCTGGATTTGTCGTTCACGGCGTCCTTGAAGCTTTCGATGTTGCCTACGAGTTTGGTTTTCTTATCTCGCCTTTAGATTGGGGCGAAGGCTCTTCATCTGTTCAAGATTTCGTGGCTGGGGCCCTACGACCTCTGAGAGTGCGATGGAGCTCATCCTTTGATTCCTCGCATCTCCTTCCAGCTCGTTTCCTTTTCTCCTCGGTTTGCGCCTAGGGTTTGCTCTTGTATCGTCTCTACCAATCAGATTGGGATGGGGCTTTCGAAGGTCAGGGTGCTGGCTCTGAGGTGCCTATGCCTGGTCGTTCCCTTCTGGTGGACGGTTTTGGGGGATGCCGTGTTGTGCTGGTTTGGTAATGCTTGGACGATGCACTGAAGCGCCGGCCGTGGACCTTTTGGGTGCCTCTGAACTTTCTGGTGCGATGGGGATCTTTCCTTGTGCTTCCATTTTTGGAGACTTGCTTGGATGCATATGGTATGGATTGCAGCAAATTGCTGGTCTCTCTCAGATGTGTGGCTTCGGGAGCTGCTTCCTCTCGCCTCCTGGTGGGTCTCACTCTATGATTGGCTTTTAGTGCCTGAAAATGTCTTGGGCTGCTGGATTGACGATCCATTGCCAATGTGATTCACCTCTGTTGGTTGGGTTGGGGGTGCCCGTACTGCTCAGGGTGGGGCTTTCTGGCTGTGGTATGTTGATCCGTCAGTGATATTTTTGGCTGCAGTGGCTGTCTGTTGTGGTGAGTTCCTGCCGGTTGTTGCCTCTGTGGGGTGCTTCCTTTAATTGATGCTGCTGTATAAGAATGGATTATTCTCTAGTCAATTGGTTTTTGGTTTTCGGCGAAGATGTCAGAAGCTTTGTCTGCAGCTGTCATAGTTGCTTTGTTGCAGTCCATAGGATTGTTGTTGTCTGGCTATTACTGCCAGTTTGTTTGCTGGTGTTGCTTTGCAACATTTCTGCTTGGGCTACAATGGATGATGATCCTTCGTTGGCTGATACCATTGGCCGATGTGTGATGATCCTCTGCTATGGTCCTTACTGATGTTTGAAGGTTACTGCTTCTGGTGTTGGTGGATCTGCTGCCTGTGAGGTTGCTGAATTGCTGGCTTCTGGCAATTTCATCCTCACTGGTGTGGTTAATCAGATGCCCCTGTGATGGACTTTCTGGTCTGTTGCGGCTACCATCTCTGTTGGTTGTAACGTTTGTGTGCATTAGTAGCTTCCATGTGTCTTGGTTCTGGAATGATTGCATCCTGCTGGATGTAATGTTTGGGGCGGCAGCCTTGTGGTGTGCCCTTGCTGGTTGAATTTGATGCTGGTATTTGGGATTGGTGTGATGCAGCTGCCTGTTGCTCCTGCTGGTGGAATTCTAGGGTCGCCTCTAGGATGCTGGCAATTTTTGTTTTGATGTAGTAGTTGGATGATGCTCCTAACGTTGGGAGTGGAAACAGCTGCTGTTTACAGTGTTTGCCGGTTTGCCGTTATGCTCGGTTGTGCAAACCGGTTTGCACAGGCCAAATTGCCGGAATGGAAGATTCTGCAGTATGCCCCGTGCTGCACTGAAATGATGATTGGTGCTGGCCTTGATGCCGGTTTGCAAAGCTTTATTTGCCGGAATGGAATCCATTCTGCTGACGTGGAATGAGTTGACCAGATTTTGCCCTCTTTTGGCTCGGTTTGGATGGTGCGGCTAAATCGGTCATGGCCTCCTTCTTGGCCGGTTTGATGGCGCGATTCGGTTGGTCTCCTGCTGAAACGGCCTCCGATGTCGAATTTGGCCGGTTTGGATTTTCTGTGGCTGAGTCCAAATGCCGGTTTCAATTCGATTCTCATCGCCAATTTGTGGCCGATCCCAAGGGTCATTCTCAATGCCGGTTTTCTTTGTTGCTCATTTGCTGAGTTGGCCTGGTGATTACCGATTTGGACTTGGCGCCGAAGTGGATGATGTGAAGAATGATAACGTTATCATCAATCGTCTGTTCGTGTGTAATATTACACAGATTTCATTTTTTATCGCTTCTGATGATAGTTGTCCTCCTGGAGGCTTTTTGTATTATTTTTTGTACAAGTTGCTCGGGGTATGCCCTAACATTTTATGTTTTATTTCCTAGTCAAATTACTTAGATATAAAATATAATTTCTGTAACTTATTTTTCTCCCTTTAATCCAAAATACTTGCTTACCAAAAAAAAAATTGAGTGGAACTTGGCCGTGGATATTCTCAAGATTTATCCTCGTTCGAATAACTTCCTCGTGGATATCACCCTCGAGAACATTTAGCTTTTTCAGAGACATTTTCACCTTTTTAAGTCTAGACACTAGCCGGAACATTGGAGTGCCAGTGGTGTCGTCCTTCCAAGCGTCTGCAACCAAAGGGTGGAAATGAGGGGAGTTAGTGAGACTGGGGCTCACTCTGGGGCTCAACTGTCGTCCTCCGGAGGTAGTTACCCAGCAGTGTCAGGAGTACTGGGGCTCCATTCTGGTTGGGCATTTCTCTGAAAAGCCTCCTCATTTTTTGGCTGTGAGCTCCATTGCTTGTAGCATCTGGGCTAGATTTGGGCTCAATCACGTTGCTACAAATGGTAAAGGTTTCTTTTTCTTCAGTTTCGACTCTGAGGATCATTTATCTGCTTGCTTGGCACACAGTCCCAGGACCTTTCGGAGGAAATCCTTATTCCTCAAGAGGTGGTATCCTGGCATGGTATTGAACAAGGATTCCCAGAAGACCGTTCCTGTATGGATTAGTCTTCTTAATGTTCCACTTGATTTTTGGACACCGATGGGTTTAAGTTGGATTGCAAGTTGTGTGGGGCGTCCACTCTGTCTTGATCCACGAACTGCTAGACTGGATTTTATGCACGCCGCACGGATATGTGTGGAAGTGGATCGGGATATCATCCTCCCTGATAAGATTAGAGTATCTATGGGATCCGAGATGTCCCTATCGACAGTTGAGGTGGAGGTAATGTATCACTAGAAGCCTAATGGTGGCACGAAGGACTTTTCTTCCAATCCGAGCTGCTCTGTTTTGGAGGCTGAGGATCCAAAATCTATGCCGAAAACTCCATCTCTATCACTGGGTTCTGGTGGTAGTGCGGCTGATGTTGGGTCTTCCTCCCCGAGATCGACGGTCTCTACCCAAACTGAGGCTGTCTCATTACTGAGGCTCGATTCTGGTTCTGATGATGCCACTGCAAATTTAAAGGAGGTGGCATGTGCCACTAAGGTTATGGAATTAGTGGAGTTGGATTGTGCAAAGCAATCAGTCCTTGAATCTGATTTTTCTGAGGGTGTGGAGGTTTTGGCTCAGCCAGATCGAGTTGAGGGGATAAATGCTGGTTCTTCCCTGCTGAGATTGGGTGATGGACTTGCCCTGCTTGAGGTCCTACCTGATCCCCACGCTTCGTGTTCAATTGAGGTGGTAGATCCTGATATTACCCCTGAATCTATCTCACAGATCGTTCAGAAATACTCTCCAGTTGTTCTAGCTGGGACTAGCACTGTGAACAAGGACTAGCACTGGATTACTCCAGTTGCTGGAGTAATTTTTTGAGACTAGAGCTGTTGGTTTACAATAATCAACATCAGTGTCATTTTTTAATGACTGTTGTCATTGGTTTAGGGGTCTCCTTTGCTTTGTGTTCCATCTCCAAGTCGGCAAAACACTTGGTTATGAACATAATTTTTGTACATTTCTTTTAAAATTTTAATACAATTAATTACTTACCAAAAAAAAAAGAACAAGGAGGTTTCTCTGGATGGCAGTATTCAGACCCCTATCTCTTATTCAGATGATGAGGATCCATATATGAAGGAACCGTTGTTCTTGGCTTTTCAGCAGCTCCTGGACTCTGATGGCTCTCGTCAACTATTCCAAGGTGCCCTTGCTGAGCATGAGAAAATTGTGATGGACTTCCTGAGCAGGTGCTGGCAGGATATTACTGACGAGAACTTTAGTAGGTTCTGCTCAGCCTTTCCATTGGATGCCGCAGAAAATGGGTTTCCCCATGATGCTTATTTGTTGGCTTTCCAACTAGTTTTTACGGCTGACTCCTATCAAGCCCATAGTGCCTCATTCTCTCCAGTGGAGGAGAAGATTGTTTTTGGATGCCTGTCTTCCTTGTTGAATTCAGCATCAAATTATCTGGGTATCCAGAATTGTAATCAGATTGAATTTTTAGCTGGGCTTCATGGCAATGCCAAAAATTTGACTTCGTTTTTGGCCGCGTCTTCAGTGACGCTCCTCAGCTGGCCGGGCGGCGCCGGAGCCGGCCATGGCCGGTCTCCTGGATGCCTAGCCTGACTGTCTCCCGTCTCTCCTCCTCTTCCCCTTCTCATACGGCGGCACTGAGAACTCTTAGGGTTCGGTGTCGTCCCTTCCGTTCGGTCCCAAATCTCCTCTGTTCGAGCTATGGCAGTGCGATTTCTTTGGAGCTGGCTACTCTTTGGGTGTTCTTCCGGTTCATCCGGCTCGGAGTGGTTTGGATTTCCCACCCTTTTCTCTTGTGCAGGCCGGCTCTGTTACAGGGCTCCGTGCGATTTGCCTTTTCTTCCTACACGATGGATGTGCTCAGTACCTTTGCCCTTCTGATTGGCTCGGGTTGTTGGGTTCTCTTCGTTGTAATTGCTTTTGTTGCTTGTTGGTTTTGACGCTGACGAACGCTTGAGCCCGCTTTCTGAAGCCGTTCTGCCGGTACGTCCCTTCCGGTCTGATGGGTTGGGGGAGCCTGTTTGTTAACCTGGTTTGGATGTATGGGCTGGAATGCAGAAGTAGTGGGAGTGGCCATGTTCGGACGCTGAAATTCCTTCCAATGCGGTTTCTGCTTCTGGAGTGGGTGGATCTGCTGCCTGTGAGGTTGCCAAATTGCTGGCTTCTGGCAATTTCATCCTCATTGTTGTGGTTATGTTGAGTTGAGCTCCTGTTGGTTGATGACTCTGTGGGGTACTTCCTTAAATTGATGTTGATGTATCTGGAGGCTGCAGTTTCTGGAGTGATTAAGTGCCTCTCTTTGGGCTGCTGTCTCATCTTGAAGGATTTGATGCAGCTGAATTCCTATGGTGGTGCTCTGATTGTTCTTTGCTGTGTGTCCCATTTTGACTGGGTTGGGGGAGCCCGTGTGTGTATGGACTGGGACCATTTGGCTGAGGGCTGAGTAGCTGGATGTGGGATATTTTGGTTGCTAAAATCTCTTCTTGTTGAGGTGGTGCTGGTCTGTTTAAGTTTTTGTTGCAGTCAATCGGATTGCTTTTGTCTGGCTTCTACAGCCAATTTTTGGTTCAATTTTTTTAATGCTGGCCTCGTCTGCATCTGCTAAAATGCAGTATTGCTGGATGATGGCATTTTTCTGCGTACTGTTTGGTGAGGTTGTGGCTGCTGTGTTTCTGGCATTAGATGATGTTGGGCCACGGTGCTGTACCCATCTTCTGGGCCTGAATGCTACTCTGTTGAATTATGAAACTAAATTATTCTGCTGCCTGCTCTTCAGCAGTGCAAGTTGGGTTGCTGATTTGATGGGTTTTTTCTAGTGACTATGTTATGCAGGTTGTGGGTGCTGCCTGCCATTGTGTTGTTTGGTCTGGTGAACTCTGCCAGTATATTGCTGCTGTAATTTTGCAACAGCTTTTTCCAGTGGGCTGTTGTCTCATCCCGAAGGAACTGAAGCTGCCGACTGTCCTTTGGTGCTGCTCTGTTTTCTATGGCTGTGTGCCCCATTGTTTGAGGTTGGGGAGCTCATGTGTTTCTGGATTGGGACATTACGGCTGAGGGCTGAGCAGCTGGACGAGCTTCCTTTTGGTGACTATATTTTCTTTTGGTTGAGATGGTGCCCTGTATATGCGCTGCTTAATTGTGGTGTGAACGTGATGCTGCTATCTGGCAATTAAGGCCAGTTTGTTGCTGTTTATTGGGTGCATTTGATCCTGCTGTGGTGGGAGTGTCCTCCTGCTGTGGGATGTGCTGAAGCCCATTGGTTTGCTGTGAGCCTGCAATTGCCGTGTGGTTGGGTGGATTTCCTTTGTTTTGCGAATGTATGGCTTGGGATGATCCTGATGCAGAAGGGTGCTGGCTTGGTGTGCAGTTTCTGTATGAAGTGGTTAATGCCATTTTTGATGTGGAAACCATATGCTGTGGAAGCTGTGTTCGGCTGCTTGCTGGCCCAGGTGGCAAGTTCAGTATGCAAATTCATTGCTGCCTCTGAATTGAAGGATCTGCGAAGCTTATTTTGGGGTTTTGCTGTGTGATTCATTGCTGTGTGTTGTATGGAATTGGCTGCCATCTGGAGTCAAGGTTTC
>JAODPA010080255.1:0-26755 GCA_025585075.1 Nepenthes mirabilis | reverse complement strand
CCTAATATATTAAGGCCCACCAGATAATTATTTATTTAATTAGTTTGGTTTAAAATTAACTTAATTTTTTATTTAATCTAAACTTTTAAATAACAGCAGTAGGGAGGTAGGGCATGTGCTCCTTGTGCTAGGAGACAGCAGTAGTAGGAATGCTGTACTGAGCCAAAGTCAGCATTGGGATCGGCTGGACCTAAGCATCCGCCCCTTGGTCATTCACGACCAATGTGAGAGGCTCAAAGGACTCACCACCCTCGGCCGACTTGACGGCCCCAAACACCTAACCCAATGAGGAAGCGAGAGGGGAACCAGCCTCCTTGAAAACCTTCTAGACCTTCATAGCCATTCCAGCATGGCCTGATTGTCACCGGAAGAGGAGACAAATGAGGTCTCCTGCCACTTGGCTGCCCTGTTGGGGGGCTACTAGATGATTAGAGCACGAGGCCTCCTCTTGGGCATGGCAGGCGGCATTGGGGCTACTACAGCCCCTGTAGAGTGAGGCTCCCACTTGGCCTCAGTGAAAACCTCCTCAATCAGTTAATGGCCACTGTCACGGAAGGTATCGACATGCGCCTGGATAAGGTCCATCAACGGCTTCTTCAGGTCCTTCTCCCAGTCTCCTACAACAATGACGAGAGAATCCCGCATGTTGCCCCATTCATTGGGACCTACTCAAGAGAGACCGCCAGATAAAAGTATAGGTTCTTCCACTTCTTTGTTGAGTTTGAATTCGCCCTTAGAAATGGAACTTCGAGCACAAGGATATTAAAATCTAATCCACACTCTGATTAAAGTAAAAGATTACCTTCACTGACCTAATGCTAAATTTACAACCACAGTGGCTGACAAAAACACACATGGAGACTAGATATCGGATGGCATTAGGCTGAAGCCTCACCATTGGAACTTTCAAAGCCAAAACAATCTCATACAGCTCCGGCATGACCGAAAAATGAAGCCCTCCCTTCAGATGGGACTCATAAATAGCGATATACCCCTTCGGCTGGGAAAATGCTTTGTCATCCATGTCCAACAGCTTGTACTCCAGGGTACTTAGAATCTTATACCAAGCAAATAAGGACTCAATATCACGGATAGTGAAAGTGAATCGGATCATATAAATGTTCTCGAAAACCATGGACGAAGAAGCAAGAAGAGGATCACGGCGCAAAGAGACATGAATCAAGAAGGAATAGTGTGGGAAGTGGCAAAGACCCAAAATTTAAATAAGCCTCTCCCTAGACTGAAATGGCATCGTGTATGGGAATTGAAGACGCATGCCCCATAATGGCCACAACACATGTCGTACCATGGAGATGCCGTAGCACGTCAATCACACATCATCAGGAATGATTGTTTGACACTTTGCCTCCCTGCACGAATGGCTGACCCTGTCATTTAGTAATGATAGTCTGACAGATTCGGGTCAGCCAATCGGCAAAACAATGCATAGGTTCCAAGACCCTGACACCCCATTTCTCAAAGTGGCAAATTGGCGACGTTCTACCCTTGCAATCCCATGGTAGATCTGACTGGCTCACGTCCTGACCCAGTGTTTGGGATAGACTGCCACAAGTTTGGATCGCTAAACGAACGGGCCACAGAAGGCCCACATGACCCAATTTGACGATCATCAATCAACAGAAAGCAACGCGATAATAATCAAAACGATTTAATATGTTTCATTGAATAGTTTAGGATGTACATCATAAAGGTATCTATTAGCCTCAAAATATATAAAATGCTATTTCAGCCTAGTAGAGGTGCCATCCAACAGCCGAGGGCCCCTCGGAGGACACTGCACAAGCCCTCTACCCTCCAACTCTAGGTCTCTAGTCAGCTTAGCACGACAACTAGCTCCAGTGTTCCACGAGTCTAAAAAGCCAATAGGAAAGTCTGGAGCCACCATGGAGACTATCTACCCATAGAAGCGAATGCCCTCCTAGAATCGCCCATCCATTACCGAGGACAACTCCTCAGGGCAAAGTCTAGACCTCTGCTCTTCATCCAGTTGGGTGCACACGTCCTATAGATCACTGACCCACTGCCAACTCTCCTGGAGCTCATGTTCAAGCAAGGCAATCTGATCCAAAGCTCGAGCATTAGCCTCCGAGAGCTCTTGTGCTCTCGCCTTGGACTCGGATAGAGCTCGGTCAAGATAATTGGCTCGCTGTGGATTCTATAGTGTATCACAGATGGAAGCATTAACCCGATGCTCTGCCTCTGCAACGGCCTATTCCGTGCTCACAATCAACACAGAGCAGCCTCAAGATCTTGTGGACATGGGGAGTTCAAAGATCTAGATGACTCAAGACCAAGGGTGCCTTCAGAAACCCTAGGAGTCCAGGAATCGAGGCCTCCGAACGGTGCCCCTTCTCAGCAGTCGTCGCATCTACCAAGTCTTCTGCTCAGAGGAATACAACGATCCCGCTGGCCAAACCAACTGGTTAGGAATGTCAATGAAGCCTTCATCATCCATTCAAAGACCAGGGTAGATCATAAAGAAGGGTGATGAAGAATTGAAATAGAAAGGTTCGCAGCGTAAAGGCCTGCTGAAACTGTGAGGGAGCTAATGCTTAAATAGCCCATGCCTTGACCTGAAACTGTGCAATTAAAAATGCCAAAACGGCGTGCCCTTTCGCTAGCGCCATTATGACAAGTGATGTGGCGCTTCCCATCACAATCAATGTGCCCTGACGCCTCAATTGGTGAGTATGGTGGTGTAGGTCAATTAATGGTGCCTTTGCATATCACTCCCCAGGGATGGTGGACTGATGGCGCACGCGCTTGACAAGTACAAGGCAGATTTGACCGGCCCCTGCCCCAAGCAACCGTTAGAGCATACCACCATGTATCGGACTACCAAAAGACTGAGCTACTGACCAGGTAGGCTTTTAGCCACCCTTGACCGAAGATAGCATCATAATACTTCAATCATTCAAATTACGTAAGAATATCAGAGCCATGCAATAGAGACCAAAAATATTCGGTAGTTTCATTCATTAATTTCTTTTACAAAGTATAAAACTTACATCAACGAATATACAAGGTAATACGAAGGAAAAAAATACATTGAGCAATGACCCAGTGGCATTCACTCAAATAGGTTCGAGGAAGACGGGCATGATAGGGAAACAAAATGCAGCTGTCTCCCCAGAGACTATCTGTAAAGTATCGGTTTCAAAAATATGGTAATTTGGAATAATTAAGTTAATAAAAATGAATCAAGATCAAAGGACATTAGAGAAATTGGATTGAAAAGCCCAAAGACCAAGAATTGGCAAAATCAAGAATCGGCGTTGAAATCCTTGAAAAGTTAATCCATAAATGAGACTCGGGTTTTAAATTATGATAATCGTGACATATTAAGCTAATATATTCAAAATTAGGATCCAAAGATTTTAAAAATTTGGTAGAATGGTCAAAACGGGTCCTGGATGGTGCGTACGTGAAGCAGGCTCACTGCAAGCTTGACATAGACTTGACCCGCGCCTGAGGTGTGACCCGGGCATGAAAAATAGAATGTCATGCCTGAGGCATGATCCAGTGTGCCCGGGGCATGGGTCTGCAGAACTGAACGTCCAAAAGGTGCTCGAGCGCGACCCTTCAGGTGTACGGCACTCGATTAGCGCTCGAGTGCCGTTCAAGCGCTAATCTGCATATAAAAACGCGTTTAGATTTATTACCGTTATTTCATGCGATTCCTAGAGAGAGAGGAGAGAGAGATCACAAAGGAGAAGAGAGAGAAGGAGGAAATCAAGGCTTTCGGGTTCGATTCTGGTTTGGAGTTAGTTAGAGAAATTGTAGATCGAGTTGAAGCATGTGCACCCATACTCTACTCTTTCGTTTTCTTTTTTTTTTGTTTCATTTTCATCGGATATCATCGTGCCGATATCTGATTAAGTTTATATTTTACATTACTCATGATTTAAGTATGAAAATATTTCGATTTCACGTCCGATTTGTGAGATTTGTGCGGTATTTCTTACCAAAAAATTTAACTAGCGCCTGGACCGTTTTACCCATTTATTTTAGATTTTATGCACGATTCTGCCTTAGATAATTGAAACCCACGTCTTGAGCATGATGATTGACCAATTTGGTGTCCGATTTTCAAGTTTTGTCTAGTTTTGTACACGTAAAACCCTAACCCCGTACTCCGGCATTACTTACCCAATTGATCTGAGACTTATGCATGATTGGCATTAGATAAATGTAACCCTAGCATTGTGATTATTTTATTCCGATTATTTGTTATTAGATTGCATGTAAATTTTTATATACTTAATTGTATATTCCGAAAATATGGTTGTGAACCGTTACAAAGGGATTTATTATTTCAGAAGCTTTAATGTCATATTTGGCTCATGGTGGTAAAAATTTCTATTGTTCCCATACTTTATGATATTCATGCATATAATTTAAGTCATGTAAAGATTTAAACCCATAAGAAATATAAAAATTATATAAATATACGAATCAAATGTCACAATTTGATATATTTATGATTCATTCTCCCGGAGTGAGAACTTTGTGAAAGAAATTTGGTAAACTTTCCCTTAAAGAATAAGAAATTATGAAACCTGGATCACGGGTTTATATTTCAGAGGGTAGTATCCCCTGACATGCCATAAATATTATAGAAAAAAATTTAAATATTATCCTGACTGTGTATTATAGCGGATGATATTCCTTGGCATACATTAAGTTATTACTGTAGAAGTACGATGATTGCCTTTGGGTTATGGAGGACATTGTGGCATATGTGATATGGCCCCATATATTGGGCTAAAGGTATACACTCACTACAGGATATTAAATTACATGGGTATGCGCTTTAGAACATGGAGAAACAAACACACTCCTTTCCTTGTTCTACTGCATCATTAGCTGGTGAGGCCTATTGGCCTTAATTCGCAAAATAATAAAATTTCTATATATTTTAGAATCTAAAAGGATCATAAGTAAAATGGAAAAGACAAATGAATTCGAAAATACATTTATTCACGTTTCATATTTATGCATCTTCACTATACTCTTATATCCTTCTTCTATTTTATTTTACATATATTGTTCATTGTCATTGATTATATTATATTTATTGAGCATTTGGTTCATCATTGCTATTTTTTTTTTACCTTCAGATGAGTACGAGCTTATACCCGATAGGGCGGGATAGAGGATTAGAAGTCAACTAGGCTCGAAAACTTAGAGGATGATATTGTGGACTTAGCCTTGTGGATTTTGTACCTTATGGAGCCTTTTGTATATGATGATGGTAATGTATGATTTTTGATGGTAATGTATATTGATGTACGTATATGATGATGATGTACATAGTGTATAGTTTTCGCTGTGTTTTATGGATGTATGTACTTTCGTAAGTTGTTATGATATATTTGGGTATCTAGTGGCATCTTATCTAAGCTAATATCGTATCAGAGTTATGATATTCGTGTCACATGTTCATTGTGGCATTTGAATCCTGTATTGAGATGTATTGTGGTTGTATATTTGTTTCACAGGGTTAATATACAGGTTTTGTATCAGCTTGATGGCCTTTTTTCTACTGAAACTCTACTAAATTTCGGTTAGAAATGTAGTCTATCACAGTTCATATTAGAGAAAAATATACTTTAAGTTTGATCTGAATCTTTTGCGAAAGTATAGATTAGAATAAGATAGATTGAATAAGTGGATGAAGATGTCGGATAATTCAGTTAGAATGGATAGTTCTAGTTATCCTAGTATGCATAATTTAGGCTAGAAGTAAATTAGGAATTAGTAGGTAAGTTTGATTGTCTAGCTTACATTGTCCTTGTTAGTGTCTGAGTTATGGACTAACCCACGTTCTTATTTTAGAAAGGATATTCGTAACTGATCGTGATGCCTAGACGAAGGTCGATACATGGAGGTGGTCAACCACGTGATAGAGAGGCCGAATACCTGAATTTATTGAGTGGTATTATGTGACTTGAGAGTCTTGGAATGTCTAGTCCGGATGAGAACCCTGAGTGACGATGTGAAATAAAGATACCTTGAGGATTAAATTAGGTTGATCTTAGTCTAAGGACTAGGAATGGAGATATTTGAATAGCATGCTAAGTGAGGTGAATAAAATGGAATCGTTGGCTTGAGGGTAGCATAACTTGGAGTCAATTTTTGGTGTTAGCAAATCTAAGGGTGATGATTTATGATTGATTTAGTAATAATGATCAAATGCTTGAATTTTTTGGGTGGCACGGATCTTATAGAAGTTGAAATTTAGATCATGAGAATTGAAATGGTGTTTGCGGTGACCTATTGTTTGGAAAGATAAAGAGATATCATAGAATATCATCGTGGATGCTTTTAGGAATAAATATTCTCCCTGATGACTTGAAAGCATGCTTCAATTTTGGGCTGTCAGCCACATGATCAAGGGTTGACCATATTTTGTGGGTTAGACAATGAAGAAGTCTAGTACCTTGGATCGGGGTTTTACGGTGAAGGCATAAAGTGTAGAGGTGCCGTCTACCGTGGTGGAAGGAAGGATCTTAAATTTTGACATTTCTGTAAATGTGAATTTTGAATCTATATCTTCATTTGTAATTCATAAGTTTATTCATTTATTTAAGGATCTAAGTTTGATACTAGCGGTATCAAAGTCTACAACATTTTCTTGGATCCATAGATATGATTGGTTGGGCTGAATTGATTTGTTTTGAGGTACTGAGCTTTGATATGATTTTAAAGGTAATTTGGTTAGCGAGCCACCATGCTCGTATGTACTGGTTTGGTAAGGATATTATATCTTCTAATCGGATTGTAAAGTTTGAGTATGAGGCACAGCTAGTCGAGGTATCAAGAAAGTAGTACCACTGTACCTACGGGTCGTTTAATAAGGAATTGTGCCAAGTTTATTTAGCACATTAGGCCACATCTGGAAATTGTCTTGTGGTCCATGAGAAGTTTTGGCTGTGTAAGTATTTAAGGAGATTGTGTTAGAATTAACACTGATTTTTAAGGATTTCATGTAGAATCGAAGAGGTATCAATTGAGTGCCGCTATGGAGTACTCTAGAACCTTTGAGGTAAGTAAAATGAACCGATAAGAAGGTTAATTGTGGATGATTGAAAATTTAGAGTGCTCGGAAGATTAATGGTTTATTATGCAGCACTGTGAATGAATAGGTGAATCATTTGGTTTTTTATAAGGGTATGGTGCTTTTTTAAGATCGATCTGTATTTATAGTATTGTTAATTGTGGATAATTAAGAGTTGCACCCATGGCAGCATTTAGGATACGATGTGGCCGTTATGAGTTCCAGTAAGATCATCTGGGATTTTAGGTTCGTTGGCCATTTTATGAATTTCATGGAGTGGATCTTTTGGCCATAATTAGATAAATTTTGTAATGGCCTCATCGATGAATTTAAAGAATCATAGGGGGTGTAAACTTTATTTGAGGACTGTATTATGGATTAGGAAGACTTAGGATTGAGTTTTTCCCTACAACATATGTGGGTAGTCGCCCTTGGATTAAGTGGGGAAGAAGCCCATGATCAGAGCTACTCCACCTGTGGTTTGGAGTTAGCAATTGAGAACTCTGTTTTGAGGACTTCGGTGTTGCTTGAGGATATAGCTATTGTTTAATTGATTTTCAAGGTCTGAGTGGTCGTATCATATAGAGGATATGATCATACATTAGTGGAAGTGGGTAAATTGCTTGAGGACTATAAAGATA
The DNA here is from genome assembly GCA_025585075.1 of Nepenthes mirabilis. Classification (NCBI taxonomy): domain Eukaryota; kingdom Viridiplantae; phylum Streptophyta; class Magnoliopsida; order Caryophyllales; family Nepenthaceae; genus Nepenthes; species Nepenthes mirabilis. The sequence goes on along the minus strand of JAODPA010080255.1, from coordinate 19,033 downwards.
AATCTCGGTGTCTTTCAAGAGAGGCAGTCATTGGGGCTGATATTTGAAGGGGGAGTCTTTAGACTTGATATGTTTTTGATACTTTATAGGGGATGTTGTAGGGAGAATTGTGAGCAACTCCTGATATCTAAGCAAAATGGAATGTTGTGCTCTTGATTTGAGAGACAAAATTATATTCGGAGTATTAAAGCTATAAAATTATGAGATGAGGAGTCATTGTAGTTTTGTTTCGGGGTTGTTAGAACGATAAGGATTCTGGGTGTTTGGATGATTGTGGATTAGCTAGCGATGATGATCCATTTATCACGAATTTGGATGATATGATCGGATTGAGTAAGTTGGCTTGTCGGTATGCCAACAAGGTTATAAGTTGCTAAATGTTCTGAGTTTTGAGTTTTTGGTGGTAACTTGAGGTTGTACTGAGATTTTGGGATAATTGTTTCAATTGTGTCTCCTAAGGTAATTGTAATATGAGGATTATAGGTTTTACCTTAGATATATTGATATCTTTGAAATTTTCTTAGGTTTATAACTGTTATGTAGCCTAGCTATCTGGTACGATTCATTGGATAAGAATTGTAAGTTGATTTTAGTGTACAAGTAAATAGTCAATTAGAGTAGGTGGCCTATGACCCAAAGATTTCAGAATAAGATTGAGGATTCAAGTGAACGATTATTTTTTGAGATTTAGGATGAACTGAAGTAGAAATTCATCAGTTTATTTGAGGTTTGAATTAAGTTGGGGAAATAGTCAAAAAAATTTGAGTTACATCAAATTTGATGGATTATCATGAAATCTCCCTTGTATCGATAGTTGAGGAAATAAGTATGTGATCAAATTAAGTCTTGTGGGAGATTAGGGATTTGTCTTGTGATAAGTTCCAACCTAAATTTAAATAGGAAATATTAGATGTTGGAAATTAGGACAATTCATTTGGTTAAGGTTTTCTAAGAAGGATCTTTTATTCAAAAGTATGACATAGGATTGTGAATAAGGAATCTAAAGGGATTATTCTCCAATTATTGAATTTTGAGGTTCATTAAATTTTAAAGATGAAATTTCTATAAGTGGGAAAGAGTTGTAACGTACTGGTTCTAAAAATATGGTAATTAAAAGCAATTAAGTTAATATAAATGAATCGAGATCAAAAGATATTGGAGAAATTAGATTGAAAAGCCCAAAGACCCAGAATTGGTAAAATCGGGAACCAGCATTAAAGTCCTTGAAAAATTAATCCGTAAATGAGACTCGAATTTTAAATTATGATAATCGCGACATATTAAGCTAATATAATCAAAATTGGGATTCAAGAATGTGAAACATTGGGTTAGATGGGTCAAAACGGGTTCTGGACGATGCATTCACGAAGCAGGCTCGTTGTAGGCTTGACGCAAGCCTGGCACTCGCCTGACCCACGCCCGAGGTGCGACCTGTGCGCAAAAAATAGAATGCCACGCCCGAGGCAAGCTCAAGTGCTCCTTGGGTGCGGGCTAGCAAAATTAAACGCCTGAATGGCTCTCGATGAGTGCTTGAGTGCGACCCTTTGGGTGTGCAGGCGCTCGACTAGCGCACGAGTGCCAATCTGTGTATAAAAACTCATTAGGGTTTATTACCGTTATTCTACGCGGTTTTTGGAGAGAGAAGAGAAAGAGATTGCAAAGGAGAAGAGAGAGAAGGAGGAAATCAAGGCTTTCGGGTTCGATTTTGATTTGGAACTAGTTAGAGAAGTTGTAGATTGGATCGAGACAAATGACCCATACTCTCATTCTTTGTTTTCTTGCATTTTTATTTCATTTTCTTCGGATATCCTCATCTCGATACCCGATTAAATTTATATTTTGCATTACCTGTGACCAAAGTATAAAAATACTTCGATTTCACGTCTGATTTGTGAGGTCTGTGCGGTATTTTACGCTGGAAACCCTTACTCGTGCTCGGACCATTTTGCCCATTTATTTTGGGTTTTATAGACGATTCATCCTTAGATAATTGAAACCCACATCTTGAGCATGAAGATTTATTTATTTGGTGTCCAATTTATAAGTTTTATCCGGTTTTATGCACATGAAACCCTAACCCTACGCCCTGGCATTATTTACCCGATTGATTTGAGACTTATGCATGATTGGCTTTAGATAAATGTAACCCTACCATTTTTATTATTTTACTCTAATTATTTGTTATTAGATTGCATGTAAATTTGTATATACTTAATTGTATATTTCAGAAATATGGTTGTGAATCGTTCGATGGGATTTATTATTTCGAAAGTTTTAAAGTCACGTTTGACTCACGGTGGTAAGAATTTCTATTGTTCTCATACTTTATGTTGTTCATGCATATAATTTAAGTCATGTAAAAAATTAAACTCATAAAAAATATAAAAATTATATAAGTATACGAAGGAAATTTCACAATTTGATATGCTTATGATTCTTTTTCCCGGAGTAAGAAGCTTGTGAAAAAAGTTTGGTGGACTTTCCCTTAAAGAATAAGAAATTATGAGATCTGGACTATAGATTGATATTTCAGAGGGTAATATCTCCTGACATACTATAGATATTATGGAAAAAATTTAAAAATTATCCTGACCGTATATTATATCGGGTGATATTCAATGGCATGCCTTGAAATATTACTGTGGAAGCACGATGATTGTCTCTGGGCCACGGAAGACATATGATATATGTGATATGGTTCAATATATTCAGTCAAAAGTATACCGCTTACCACAGGATGTTAAATTACGTGGATATGCGGTTTAGAATGTGTAAAAACTAACACATTCTTTTCCTCGTTTTACCGCACTGTTAGCTGGTAAGACCTACCGGTCCTGATCCATAAAGCTAATAAAATTTCTGTATATTTTAAAACCTAAAAAGATCATAAGTTAAATGGGAAAGACAAATGAATTTCAAAAATGTATTTATTCACATTTTATATTTATGCATCTTCATTATACTCTTATATCTTTCATCTACTTTATTTTGCATATATTGTTTATTGTCATTGATTATATTGTACTTGTTGAGCATTTGAATCATCCTTACTATTTTTTTCTTGACCTTCAAATGAGCACGAGCATATACCCGATAAGACAGGATAGAGGATTAAAAGTCGGCTAGGCTCGAAGACTTGGAGGATGATCTTGTGGACTTAGCCTTGTGGATTTTGTACCTTATGAAGTCTTTTGTATTATTTTTGATGGTCATGTATATTGATGTACATATATTATGATGATATACATAGTGTATAGTTTCTGTTGTATTTTATGAATGTTGTGCTTCCACAGATTGTTATGGTATATTTGGATACCTAGTGGTATCTTATCTGAGCCAACATCGTACCGGAGTTATAACGTTGGTGTCACGTATTTATTGTGGCTTTTGGATCCTGCGTTGGGATATGTTATAGTTGTATATTTGTTTCACAGGATTAATGTACAAGTTTTGTATCAGTATGATGGCTATTTTTTTACCAGAACTCTATCGAATTTCAATTAGAAATGCGGTCCGTCACACTATCTCCCTACTGACCATCCCATCCAGTGACTGGATGTAACAGGGAAGAAATGGCAAGTCCTCCTAGGCAAAGGTGAGGGGCCATTCGCCCACTCTTACCCAAGAGGCACTCCCCGGAGATCTTTCATCAAGACCAACCATAGCTGATGAAACTAAGTCAGACTGAACACAGCGACGATGGCCCTGTGGCCAGTAGACTTTGAAAACACCCCCTCTATCAGCATTTGGAAGCAGCCCTACCAAAGGGAACCGAAAGTGGTAGCATTGGCCTCGGGCCCGAGAGCATGTCGGCGGGATAGAGCACCTGCCCTTCAAAGTTCCTCTAGTGCCGGACATCCGAATGCTAGTAAGGGGAGGAAGATAACAGTGACCCAATGATCGGACCGTCTGCATTACAATATCAGAGCAGTTAAGGAAAGGATACTAGGGCAGACTGTTAGCATATCTTCGGATCTCTCAGAACATCCTTCGATTCCGGCTTATGGCGGTGCCGGCTCCATGCCACACCAATCTCTCATATCGTTCAGCCAATAGAGGAATGGTTAATGAAGCAAAGCGCAACAAGCCCTCCATTTATATCCGAAAAAGTAGATCGATGAGCCATTATAGTAGGGAATCGCAACTACTAGTGCCATTCGCAGATAATCATCAAATCTGAAAAATTACAACCAAATCTTTCCAAATAAAGCACCAAACCGCTGAGCACCCTGTAGAAGGATGCAGAATGCCTCGAAAAGGAATGCTTGAAGGTGACTCCTGCAGAAAACGTCCCATCATCAGGCATACCCGAAATTGGTGAAACTTAGCCACTCGACATGGGAGGTTAATGATGGATCCTGTAGTACTGTAGGCCAACCCAAAACTAGGTCCATCCGTTAGCGTGCTAAGGAGATTGAGACCGAGCAAGATCCTATGAGATGCAAGGCTAGGGAGGCGCCACAACTTGCCTAGTCGCAGCCTAACTCATGATGAGTTGACAAAGATAAGTGCAGAGCTGGACCAACTGACAGTCCAGGTGGATTGGCCAATCGAGGCACAAAGAGCCCTCTAGCCTAATGACCGACAGTCTGGTCACAGCAGCACGCACATGTAGGCGACATTTGTAGCTACCGGCGGGACAATCTAACAGATGTCCGGTGAAGACCATCAATTGTCGCATAACCGTCCCAAAACGACAACTAATATCGGCAACCTCCCCCATCACCAGGACAATTCGACGAATCCTAATGTGACAACTATCTCCAGCATTGGTGACAAAGCCATATTAACACCAGCATTACAAATACCCTTCACCCCTATCAGTAAAAGGGGGAGAACAATCATTGCTCTCAATTGCCCAAAAACAACAAAGCTCTCTCTTTCGCTCTCGAAGCAATCAAATCTTAGAGGGAACTATCACTCTCTTCCTTTCTCTTAGCAGCTTCCTTACGAGCGTACTCACAAGCCGCTCCCAGTTGAGCACAAGTGTTGAAACCAGGAGCTCCGTCATCACTCTCATTCCCTCCACCCGTGCATCATAGCACTTTGCACCTTTCATTTTTCTCTTCTTTTAAAAAGATTTTTAATTTGAGCGTTGAAGGATAAATCGATGAGTGGGTCCCACCAATCTTTTAATCTCTTATTTGTTCGTTGTGTTGCGTAGAATGCATGTTGTCAGAGACGAAGACCGGGCCGACTTAAGCTCAACCCACCAGAGAAGATCTGGAGGCTCCATAATCCGTACAATAATTTAGATCCAGGGACACATTAAATTCTTTTATAATAATAAATTTGGACGATTGAATCCTACCCGAGAAGTACTCCATGAGCTCATCAAGTTGCCGAGAACTCAAAATACCCTAGCTAATCTGTTATGATGATGTCACTTTTTAATTTTGATATTCAAAGGGTAAGTTATTAGACTCAATGCAGAACAAATACCATGTATTTCAACACAAGGAAAAGTGATTTTAACAAAGAAATTTCGATCGTCAAGAGCATGATTTTCATCATTACTAACTTTTAAGGATGAAAAATTTCCAACGTTTTTTCAATCGTTAAAAGTCTTTAGTAATGGGATTTGGTTTTCCACTGTTAAAAGTTTGGATGCTATCAATAATGGTATTTTTTCTCTCACTAAATATGAACAATCATAAGAATAAATATCATCATTAATAATAATTAATCTTTTATTTCTCATCATTAAATCTGAACAACTGTAAGCTAAATATCATTATTAATAGTAACAAAACTTTTAAAGGCATTGTTTGTGTTGCGTTCCGGGTCTACGGTTGTTGTACGGATTAGGGAGCCTTTGGGTTCCTGATCACGAGGTGCATCAAGACGAGGGTCCGGTCTCCCTATCTCTTAACTTGGACCTGCACAACACAAACAACAAATAAGAGGTTCGACGGGATTTCTCCCACCATGGCCACTCCGACGCTCAAGTCAACAAGTTTTCGCAATAAATGGAAATGGCGCACGCAGTAGACGGTGCGTGGGTGAATGATGATGAAACGTGAGTGATGTGTACGTTTTAGCGTGGAGGATGTAATGAGAAAGTTACGGAAGGCCTGACTTCCTTAATACACCGCGATGGGTGGCTAACTTCCCGCTGCCTGAACGGACTTGGGGATTGTGATCGTGAGAGAAGCTGGCTCGTTCGTGGCCACAAGACGTGAGTCTTATCTCAGTTCGATTGCTTTTCTCTCTTATGATCTGTTCAGTGGAGGAATGATAAAGGATTCGGATCCTCTTTTCTGTAAGGAAAGGGAGCTCTTATAGTCTTCTCCCCAGTGGACTCTGGGCGCCAGAATACCCGTTGCTAGGATTTTCTTGCCTCTGGTCACTGTTGCTGATTGCCGGTCATGTCGGATGTCGTTTTGTGGTGGCGGGCAGGCCCCTGAGGGCTCCCGGCCACGCCTGATCTTCCCCTGAGCTGGGATTGGCTGGCTATCTGCGGGCGGCCGCTTGAGCCGTTGGCGCAGCGCTGGCTGCTTCTCAATTGGCTAGCTTTTCCTCTTTCCTGTTTGTTTTTCGACAGCCCATTAATGCGCTGCAGCTCGTTCGTCGTTTTTCGCCTGCTGGATGCCACGTATGCTCCCTACGCAATTGGGCTAGCTCGATATTGCTCATGGGCCTTGACATGGGACCCAACACTAGCCCCCCATGCCTAGGCCGGCCAGCGGTCGAGCCTGGCATGTCCCTTGGGTCCACTCTGTGGCCCCACAGCCTTCCTCGTGCCGCGCCACCGTTTGTCATTTTTCAGATTCGCATCTTCCCCGGGTGACTGCAAAGGCTTTTTTGGCGCTGTCGTGATTCGCTGCTCTGATTCGCAGGATTCGCATGCTCAGGGTTGCGTCTAATTAGGGGTCTTTCCTATTCTGTGAAAGACGTCCACAGGGAAACGTGCTGCGCTGGGCAAGAGAATGGCTCCCATCTTGCCTGTAAATAGGAGGGCTCCTTAGCGAGTGGAGCACATCCCTTGGCTACCTTTGGAGAAGCAATGAGAAGATTCGGGCTCACCCTGCCCTTAGTGGGGGTCCAAGAAGGAGTTGGATGGATTAGCTGGATGCCTGAAGTCTTGATGAAGACCACTCTAACTCCCGTGTGGCAGTCCGCTCCTCATGATAATGAGGGTGTCACGTGCTCCCCTTCCGTGGTGTGGCTCACCCTGAGTGTGGTGGGACGGTGGCGGAACCTCCGCGGGGATACTTCCCGCTGGCGGAGGGCATCGCTCATGGTCTCCACCTCACTGAGTTCAAGCGCAGACTGTGGAGGGGGAGAAGCCGGAGCCTCGGTGAGGGAATTACAGGGATTTTTCCTTTCTTTCCCTGAGTGCTTTCGGCAACGGTGCAGATCCCACCCCGGTGAACCGTGCTACGGCTGCTTCCACTTCGGGGAGGTGCTCCTTGTGGCCGCCTCCGCTTGCTTGGTGAACTACTGGCGGCTCCTGGCCGCGGGGATCTCATGTAAATCACGTTCTCCAAGCTCATCCGGGGTAGTCACTAGTGACCCGGGGCCTCTCACCATCGTCTTTCTTCATCTTTCTCGCACTTTTATCACTGTAGATCTTGTACGTTGTACGAAAGTATTGATTAATGAAAGAAGTAGCCCTTTTTGCCTTCATCCCTGCCTTCTCTCTATGCATGCTTCTCTTTTTTTTTTTTTAACTGAGCATTTTCCCCTGACGATCTGCATCCAGTCCTATGGAAACGGAGGGGCTACTATTGGCGGTCACGTCCCATGGTGTGACTAGCGCAGTAAATGCTTGCGTGGCTAGGAGGCGATGCGTCATGATGACTTGTCTTGGAAACGTGCGCGGCTTCAGGGATTCTCCACGTACAGGGTGCCCGTTGGCTATGCACTGGTGTCTTCCATCTTTATAGTGCCGCCATTTCCAAGAGAAAAACTTGCTTATTTAAACGCGCCATTTTACTCTGGGGTTTTGCATTTCCCCGCGCTTGCGTGCTCGATAGTTGCTCGCTCTTCCTGTGTGCGTTCCTACCACGAGTTTGATGGAGGCGTCGTCGTACGAATCGGAGCATTCCTCCGGCGAGTTAGAGTCTGGTTCTCACGTTCCTAGGGCTTCGGGGGCCGATGCACTAGAAGAGGCTCACTCCAAAGCCACTGTGGTGGGCCCTGTCCAATTTCTACGGGTGCCTCTGGGTTTCGAGAGGGTAGAAAGCTCTGGTTCCTACCTGGAACGCGCTCCAGGGAGGAGGGACCTCTCACTCCAACAAATCACCAGGAGGCTTGAGGGCGCTGAAGCATGTACGCAAGCCACAACGGTCGAGGTGGAGCAGCTGAGGGCTCGTGCGATGCATTTTGAGGACGCATGGGTTGAGTCGGAAGCCAGGGATTCCCGTCTCACCAGCGCCAATGTGGCGGCTCAGGCCTGCATATGGGCCCTTGAAGAGGAGAATGGGCAGCTACTGCGACAGCACTGGACTGAGGTCGCGAGGTTGTGGACAAAGCTGAGGGCAAGGTTCCTGCCGGAGGTAGTTGGTCCTGCTTTGGAGAGGAATTACCAGGATGGGATCCGGCTCAGCCGAAGGCTAGCATAGCTGGAGGATCTGAACTTCCGCATCGGCATTTTGGACTCCCGTAACTCCAGCGCCAGAACGCGCACGCAACTAGTTGACTACCCTGCCTCAAGCTCTTCTATAGACCGAGCGGGCCGCTAGCCGATAGCTAGCGCGGCAGACTGTTGCCACCATTATTATTATTATTATATTTATTTTTTTATGGCCGTTGTAACAAGATCTGCTGCTGCAATAAAACTCGTCATTTTGTCGTACTGCTTCGTCTCACGTAGTCTGCGTTTTTTGAGTTTTGCTTTTCATTTTACATATCCGTGCGCCCCTGCAGTGGGCTTTGCTATCTTAAGCCTTCATTTAATGCGGAGGTGCCAGCGTGGACTTCTGTCAGGCGGCTGAGGCGACGCGCTTGTCAGTCTGGCACCTGGCCATGATTGCGGGTGACTTCGGGCCCTGCGCTGCGCTACGAAGCTGGCACGTGTCCTAGTCACTTGCAGTGGGCGTCGCTTAGGTTTCCCGCCTACAGGTCTTCCGTTGCCTATTTAAACTAGTCGGGGCGGCTTTTCCTCTTGCTAAGATTTTTCTTGCAGCTAACCCGCGTCGAGGGAGAGATATGGCAAAAAAGACAGAGAGTTCTTCTTCTTCCCAAGCTCCCAGGGTGAGCCGTCATGGTGTCCATAATACGAGGTCTGTCCTGACGGCCAGTGTCATTGCTGCCCTTATGGTTGATTACAGCATCCCCAGGGATTGGGGTTACCGTGCTCCTGGTACCTTGGATAGAGCCAGCGCCCCCCCAGGGGGCTACATCACAGTCTACGAGCACCACCTGAGAGGGGGGCTTCGTTATCCCATGTCGTGCACGCTATACGTGCTGGTGGAGGCGTTGGGAGTCCTAGTGGCGAGGCTCCATCCCAACGCTTTACGTTATCTGGTGTCCCTGTGCATCTTCGCTCACCTTTACGGCGGATCTTTCGACGCAAAGGCCGCCATGCTGATTTTTTGCTTCACAGAGTCGGAGGACTGGGTGTCGATGTCACCCAAGATGGGCTTCCACTTTCGTGAAATCAATCCCGATTCGGTTAAGGGCTTGAAGGATTGATACTTCTTCTTGCAAGAGCCCTCTTATTCTGAGCTTTCACGCGTGTGGGGCCCGATTTCGGGGTTCTTCCTTGAGAAGCCGCCGGCGGAGGACGCTTGGAGGCGGCAGAGCTGGTCACCGCCATCCAGTCCCAGGAGGCAAAGTTCTCCGTCCAGGGTTATTTCTTGATGTCTATCACATTTAAGGCCGCCAAGTGGGGGCCTTCGTCAGGATGGAGAGTTGCCGGTCCTGGTAAGAGAGAGCTTGGGGGAGCTGCTACTCCCCGATCTTCCGGAGGGGATGAGGAGGAGAGCTGCACGTTGTTGGAGTCGTCCTCAGACGATGATGAAGTTGAGGCTCCCCTGAAGAGGTTGAGGGAGGCCAGAGGGACTTCGACACGGAGGTCCCAGAGACAAGCTGCCAGTTCTGCTGTTGAGGTTCGGAGTCCGGCCCCGAAGGCAGCTACGAGCGAGGGCAACCAAGGGGAGACCGCCGGACCATCGCCGACTTCAGCCACGGGGTTAGCCGTTCTTGAAGTCTACGAGGCGGAGTCTCAACTCGCTGGTGGGCCTCTCGCGCATTCCGTTGCTGAAGTATTCGTGGACACAGCTCCAGAAATGGTGGGCGACGTTTTGGACCTTGAGGACCCGGAGGGGTCACGCTCAGCCGCGCCTGCGCAAACGTCGGAGATAGGGGGACCTTCGGAGCCGATTATTATTTTTGTGGAGCCCATTTCGGTGGGTGGGATCCTCGAAGATATAGCTTCACCATCGGAGGAAGGAGTCGCACTGGTTGCCGATTTGCCGGGAGCTAGTGCGGGGGCAGTCAGGTCGTCTTCGGGGCTGGAGACCCCGAGCACACCTACGTCCGCCACTCTTCCAGCTAGCTTGGCCCCAACGGCCGGAGGAGAGGAGCCTCAAAGAGGGGCTCCGCCAGGTGATTTTGTACATTCTCCGAGCGCTGCTCCAACTCAGGTATGGTCGCTTCGATCTGGCCTTTCCCTGCTGCTACATGTTTTAGGGATTCCTCTAACGTCATCTTCTTTGCAGGCTTCTGGAGATACCGATCCTTTTGACGAGATGGTCGCCCTCCTCCACGGGGGCTTCCATCGTGGGTAGCAGGCCATCCATCACGCAAGAGCCTGGGTTGCCTCCCTTTGAGGGGACAGTGAACGGGCGCAAGAGCAGATCAGGCGCTAGCAGCAGAAAGTGGCGCAACAGAAAGCCCTGCTCGTTGCTCTGGAGGACGACAATGCACGCTTGACTAGAGACATGGTCGGTCGGATTACACCATCGGAGTCGGAGCTCATGCTGGCGACTCGATATTGGGATGGTATTTGCTTGTGCCGTAGGATCGCTTCCTTGGTGGCTCCTGATATACCGGAAGGAGTTTTTCATCTGGGAAACACCGAGATCCGGGACGTGTCCTGCCTGAGGAACTTTCTCAAGGAGGGCGGTCCGTCTCGCCCTCCCAAGTAATCTTTGTTTGTATAGGTTGCTTGGTCACCCTTTGTCATTATTCCTTGTTTTTGTATTTCATCTGTTTCTGGTAAATGAATAAAGAGTGGTTTCTTTTTCCTTCGCACTTGTTCTTCTCTGATGCGGTATGCTGTCCACATCTTTCATTTAATGTGATCTGTGGGGTCACGCCCCGCTCTTGAATGCTAAGCTCGCAGAGCTATTGTCGCCAAGGCCCTATCAGGGTGCCTTCTTGCGCTGTGCTTGTCCTTCGTCGGAGGATATCGTCGCAACCCGCACGCTTGATGGAAAGCGCGATCCGGTAAAGCGGATGTCGTCGCAAGTCCCGTGGAACCACAACGAAGGGTCGGCCAGGTTTTCAGACCACGGCCACCGGGCTCCGGGTCTAGGCCTTGGTCGCGTGGCATACGCTGGAGGTGTGTGGCCCTGGCTCAAGGCATCATAATCACCATGTTTAAGGTCCTAGCCCTCGACCATTGTAGGCTGAGGGTGCTCTCTTCTGCGAGAGAAGGTCGCCGCACGCCTGCGATACTTGCCCCCTAAGGTTTTTGTTGGCCGAGAATTGGGAAGCTTCCAAAGCCCCCAGGCCTAATGTTTTGACCGCCTGGGTTGATTGTCGTAGAGCCATAATAGATGTATGCACTTTCGGACGTGCCCGCCGCACGGGCGAGATTCTTTGTGGCCGCTTAGCGAACGGTCAAGGATTTGCTTTACGGACGGACAATTGTCTTGCCGACTTAGTGGCAGTCTAGGTCGTTTTGATTTAAGAATGTCATGCATATCAACAATTCACACAAATGGAGATGCAGAAGAACAGAAAAAGTGATTTTATTAACAAAAAGCATTACACATGTACAAGCATTCACCATGGTGCACGTGCGTGTCTTACCTGGGTTGACGCGGCATTGCTGGTAATACTTTCTTAAGTTGGCGGCGTTCCAGGTTTGCGGGACCAGTTTTCCGTTCTAGGCGCGCAGCTTGTACACTTCGCTCTGAAGGATTGCAGAGATGAGGAACGGTCCCTCCCATCCAGGGGAGAGCTTATTCCTGTTCGCGGTCTTTTCTGCCGCCTCTACACTCTGGAGCACTAGATCTCCAACTTCAAGAGGCCGTGCCTTCACCCGCTTGTTGTAGTACCGCGCGACGCGCTGCTGATAGGCCGCAATCTGCAATCGTGCCGCATCTCAAACCTCTGAGAGTAGGTCTAAGCTTTCCCGAAGCATCTGCGTGTTGGTGGCTAGGTCGAAGCACTCGACCACAGGCTCGACATCCCCACCTCCACGAGCACCACAGCCTCAGCCCTAAAACAGAGGTTGAAAGGCGTATCTCTCGTCGGCTCCCGCGGGGTCGTTTGATACGACCAGAGCACGAATGGCAGCTCTTCGACCCAGGAGCCCCCTGCGTCTTCTAGTTTGATCTTCAATTCGTGTAGTAGTGTGCGGTTGGTGACCTCAACCTGTCCGTTGGCTTGGGGATGCGCCATGGACGTGTGGATCAGCTTGATGCGGAGATCGCGGCAGTACTTCGTGAATCGCTTGCCGGTGAACTGGGTTCCGTTGTCGGTCACCACGACCTCAGGAATCCCAAAGCGGCAAACGATACATTGACGGAGGAACTCTGTCGCATTCTGCTCGGTGATCTTGGCAAGAGGAACAGCTTCTACCCATTTGGTGAAGTAGTTAATGCCAACGATCAGGAACTTTCTTTTCCCGGAAGCCAATGGTAACGGTCTGAGGATGTCAAGTCCCCATCGCGTGAATTGCCATGAGGACTGGAGGCAGTGCAACTCCGTGTGCGGCTGATGCGTCATGGGGCCGTGGACCTGGCAACTCTCGCACTTCCGGACAAACTCCATGGCATCCCGCTTCATGGTTGGCCAATAGAACCCTTATCATATGACCTTAAACGCGAGGTTCTTGCCCCCGATGTGCGGGCCACATAATCCCAGGTGCACTTCGCTCAGGGTGTATTCGGCTTCCTCTGGAGTAAGGCATTTCAGGAGAGGAGTGGAGTATCCCCGCCTATACAACCTTCCGCCGAGGAGTGTGTACCAACCTGCCATCTTCTTAATCCGTTTGGCCTCGTTGGCATCATCGGGGAGGCTTCCTCGGTCAGGTACTTTACGTACGGCGTCATCCAATTGCTTCCTGCATCGACCCATAGCATTTCTTGGTCTTTGGCATCAATGCTAGGCGCAGTCAGGACTTCCCTTAGTTCTCTGGCGTACTGCTCTATGGATCCGGTAGCCACGTCCCGAGCAAGTTTGTCAGCCCGCTCGTTATCGGACCTGGGGATGTGCTCGATCATGAATCGGTCGAATTCTGGGATCAGGGTCTTCACTTTCGCCAAGTACCTCACGAGTTGTGGGTTTGACATTTCCCTGCACCTGGTTGACCACAAGCTCAGAGTCGCTGTGCACGACCAGTGACCGTGCGGAACATTCACTGGCTAGGCGCAGGCCAGCAAGGAGGGCCTCGTACTCTGCTACGTTATTGGTGGCTGGGAAGGCCAGGGCGACAGAGTACGTAATCTCCGTGCCCTCCAATGTCTTTAGCACGACTCCGGCTCTGCTGCCTACCTAAGTGGACGACTCGTCCACATTCAGGGTCCACACTGGAGGGTCGCGGTCTTCCACGTTTCCAGGGTTGTCGAAATCTTCCGGAGCTAGGGTGGATGCTTCCACAATGAAATCGGCCAGGACCTATCCCTTCACGGCTGGCGGGGGCCGGAACTCCACGTCGAACTCTCCTAGCTCGACGGCCCACTTGACCAACCGCCCGGACGTTTCTGGCTTCTGCAAGATCGACTTCAGCAGCTGATCTGTCAGTACGACGATCCGTTGCGACTGGAAGTAGGGTCGCAGCTTCCGCGCCGAAAAGATGAGGACGAGCGCCATCTTCTCGGCGTGCGGATAGCGGGCCTCCACATCCGTCAGCACCCGACTTATGTAGTAAACTGGCCGTTGCACTCCCTCGTGCTCCCCAACTAGCACGGAGTTGAGGGTCGCTACTGACGTGGCCAAGTAGAGGTAAAGGTCCTCGCCCTCGCGCGGCGAGCTCAGAAGCGGTGGGCTGGCAAGGTACGTCTTCAAGTCTCTGAAAGCTTCGTCGCATTCCTCGCTCCACCTGAACACCAGCGATTTAGTGCCCCTTAGCACCTTAGAAAAAGGTAGATACTTCTCTGCCGATTTGGCAAGGAATCGCGAAAAGGCCGCTATTCGTCCGGTGAGTTTCTGCACTTCTTTTATCCTCCGTAGGGGGTGCAGGTCGAGGATGGCCTTAATCTTCTCTAGGTTGGCTTCAATGCCGCGCTGGGACACAATGAAGCCCAGAAACTTTCCCGAAGTCACTCCGAAGGCACACTTGGCTGGATTGAGCTTCATCCCATGCCACCGGAGGACCTGAAATGTCTCCTCCAGGTCGCTGATATGGTCGTGGGTGACTTTGCTCTTTACAAGCATGTCATCGAGGTAAACCTCCAATTTCTCTCGATTTGGGCCTCAAACATCTTGTTCACCAGGCGTTGATAGGTTGCGCCGGCATTCTTGAGGCCGAAGGGCATCATCTTGTAGCAGTATGTTCCTTGGTCAGTCATGAATGAGGTATGCTCCTCGTCCTCTGGATGCATCCAAATCTAGTTGTAGCCAGAATACGCATTCATGAAGCTCAGGAGGTCGTGTCCGGACGTGGAGTCCACGAGTTGATCGATCCTAGGGAGAGGAAAACTATCTTTGGGGTAAGCCTTATTTACGTCAGTGAAGTCGATGCACATTTGCCACTTGCCGCTACTCTTCTTCACTAATACGACGTTGGATAACCACTACGGATATTAGACCTTTTAGATGAACCCTGTGTCCAGGAGTCTCCTCACCTCCTCCCTTATGGTGACCAACTTCACGATGGAGTGGTTCCTGCACTTCTGCCGAACGGACTTTCGGTTCGAGTCAAGGCCCAACTTGTGGACAATCACTTCGGCCCGTATCCCGAGCATGTCAGCGGGAACTCAGGCAAACACGTCGGAGTTGGCCCTAAGGAAGGTAATCAGCCGTTCGCACTCTGTGGGCTGGAGAGATCTGCCCACGTTGATGCACCTTTTCGGTTCGAAAAGATTTAAAGGGACCGCTTCGGTGGCTTCTCCTAATTGGGCTTGCTGCAGTAGGGTCTCGTTGCGGAGGTCAAGGTCTTCGTCTGGGCAGCATGGTACCGCGGGACTGATCTGGGAAAGGTAGCACGTTCGCCCCATCTCCTGGTCTCCGAGCACTTCTCCCACGCCCCACGGGGTGGAAAAATTTCACCTTCAGGTGTGGGATCGACGTCACGGCTCCAAAGGTCATGAGGAAGGGCCTGCCTAATATGGCGTTGTAGACAGAAGGTAGGTCAACGATGAGGAATGCCAGCCGGTTCATTGTCCAGGCCGTACAAGGGTCCGTCAGCGGCTTTCATCTGGCTTCGTTTCAATCAAAGTTTAAAGAATGCGCTGAGGTACAATAAATTTTGCGAACTTCCATTATCAATGAAAACTCGTTTCAGTTGGTAGTCGATCCCACCATCTGAAA
Organism: Nepenthes mirabilis; assembly: GCA_025585075.1. NCBI lineage: Eukaryota > Viridiplantae > Streptophyta > Magnoliopsida > Caryophyllales > Nepenthaceae > Nepenthes > Nepenthes mirabilis. Next base: position 3,382 of record JAODPA010080255.1, on the reverse strand, counting down.
CGAGGACAGATACAACAAGGGGATCAGTGTGGGGAAGGTTACATGAGCAATATCATCGCTGCTAAAGCTAATGACATCACTCCTATCCCCTATCCTTGCTCGCTTGTTGTTGGAAGTTGGCTTCGGCTCCCTTCACCCGGCACCCCCGGCGGCTGCGGAGGAGATCATGTTAACCATGTCGGCGGCCGTGCGGCCCCTCGGAGGCTTGCTGGCCTCACCATTCGAGGTTGCGGGCCCCTGCCCCGAACTCTTCACGAACTATTTGAGGTGTCCGCAGTGGATCAGGTCCTCTATCTCTTGTTGCAGGGTCCGGCAGTTCTCAGTCGAGTGTCCCAGGTAGTGGTGATATTGGCAGTATTTGGTCTGGTCGTTGCCGTTGGGACCTTTCGGCGTTTTCGGCCACTTGAAGAACTTTTCGTCCTGGATCTACATCAGGATGTTGGTACGGCTGTTGTTCAGGGGAGTCAGGGATGTCCGTTCGTAGTCCTTCCTGGGCCCCGATGGAGGCCGCTACTGCTTACGGTGCTAGGGGAAGCGTTGGCTATCGCCGTCCCTCTTTCGCCCGCTAGTGGTCCTGGCGGCTTCCGGGGGCCAATCCGCTCACTTAGGGCGCTTCGCCTCATTGGCCTCTTCGGCCGTGATGTACGCCCTGGTGATGGCCTTAGCCTCCCGAAAGGTTTGAGGACGCTGGTGTGACAGGTGCTCGAAGAAATCCCCCGCTGCCAGCGTAATGACGAAGGCGTTGAGTTTCAGCTCATCAGAGAGTTGGGGGATCCGTCGCGCCTCGGTGATGAAACGGTCGAGGAACCGCTTCAGGCTTTCGTCCGACTTCTGGCGAAGGCGGACCAAGTGCCACAGTTGCCTTTCCTCTCTGCAGCTAAAGGCCAACTGGCTCAGGAAACTGTCAGCTAGCTCGTCGAACGAGCATATGGAATTCGGAGGGAGACCATAGAACCAGAGCAACGCGTCCCCCCTGAGGGTGACGGGAAAGCACTGGCACATCAGGGCCTCGCTCGCGCCTTGCAGGGACAAGTGGGTACGAAAGTAGGTTGAAATGGTCCATCGGGTCCTTGCTTCCATCGTACCCCTCCAGGATGGGCATCTTGAACTTATTTAGCAACGGCTGGGTCCGCAAGTCCATGACGAAGGGCGATCTATGGAGGTCAGCAGAGGATCGCGTGGGCCTCTCCTTGTGCAGGATGTTCCATAACACTTTGACTTTCTCCTCCATCGACGGGTTGGTAGCGCCTCTCCGCGCGTTAATGACATCGCAGAGCTCCATGTGGTCCTAGAGGTGCAGTTGAGCCTGTCGGGGATGCCGGCTCTCCGCTTGAGGAGGTCGCTCCCTGTTGGAGCTCGCCGCTGTCGGCCTTCCACGACAACGCTAGTTGTGGGGGTTACGCCGCTCAGGGCTGTCCCCTAGATCGCTGCGGTCCGGACGGCTTTTAGCTTCATGAGGGTCGATCCCATTGGGGACCGCCTGGGCTGCGGCGTTGTCGGGCTGGTTGGATCGTCTCCGACAGGCAGCCGCACAGCGTCTTGCTCTCCTGGAGGAGGAGGCCTGAGATGCTGGAGGGGCAACCCCCGGCCAAGGAGTTCCCGTTTGCTCGCACAGGGCGTGGAGGACTAGCTTTATGTCGCCCACGTCCGCAGCCAAGCGGTGGACATCGGGCTCTAGACGGGCGTCTCCGTGGCCCTCGGCGGGAGGATCCTCGTTTTGAGCAACTACGTCCATCACTGGAGCACTAGCTTGTGCCCGAATGTTCACCATTTTTCTTTCTTCGGAAGGGAGGTGGGAAAAAGACACTAGGCTCCTCGTCAGTTTCCCACAAACGGCGCCAATGTTGCATCCCGAGTCTGCGGTTGTTGTACAGATTAGGGAGCCTTCAGGTTCCTGATCACGAGGTACGTCAAGACGAGGGTCCGGTCTCCGTATCTCTTAACCTGGACATGCACAACACAAACAACAAACAAGAGGTCAGAGGTCCGGCGAGATTTCTCCCACCACAGCCACTCCAACGCTCAAGTCAGCAAGTTCCCGCAATAAACGAAAATAGCGCACGTGATAGACGGTGCGCGGGTGAATGCTGATGAAATGTGAGTGATGTGTATGTTTTAGCCTGGAAGATGCAATGAGTAGGTTGTGGAAGGCCTGACGTCCTTAATGCACCGCGATGGGTGGCTAACTTCCTACTACCTGAACGGACTTGGGGATTGTGATCGTGAGAGAAGCTTGCTCGTTCGTGGCCACAGGACGTGAGTCTTATTTCAGTTCGATTGCTTTTCTCTCTTGTGATCTGTTCAGTGGAGGAAGGATCAGGGATTCGGATCCTCTTTTCTGTGGGGAAAGGGAGCTCTTATAGTCTCCTCCCCAGTGGACTTGGGCGCCAGAATGCTCGTTGCTAGGGTTTCCTTGCCTCTGGTCACTATCGCTAACCACCGATCATGTCGGCTGTCGTTTTGTGGTGGTGGGCAGGCACTTGAGCGCTTCTGGCCACGCCTGGTCTTCCCCTGAGCTGGGATTGGCTGGCTGTCTGCGTGCGGCCGCCCAAGCCGTTGGCGCAACGCTTGCAGCTTCTCCATTGGCTGGCTTTTCCTCTCTCCTGATTATTTTTCGGCAGCCCATTAATGCGCTGCAGCTTGTTCGTCGTTTTCCGCCTGCTGAATGCCACGTATGCTCCCTGCGCAGTTGGGCTGGCTCGACATTGCTCGTGGGCCTTGACATTGCTCGTGGGCCTTGACATGGGACCCAACAGTTTGTCCAGTCATTAACTATAAACAATTGCAAGAGTAAATATCATTGTTAATATCAACCAATTTTTTAACGATGGTATTACGAGAGTAACTATCGTCGTTAACAATAAATTAATGACTTAGTGATAGTATTTGTTCTGTCATTAAAAGTCATCGTATCGTAGTAACACAATTAATCTTTTACCAATGTTTAACGAGGGTATTAATCTTGTCATCATATTAGAAAAGTTGCAAAAGTAAATGCCATTATTATATTTCAATAATTGTACCTATATATATATATATACACTAAGCATTGGAGTTAAGAGCTCGTCGTGGAGAAAGTAGCTAATCATAACAAAACAATAAACCAGCCAACAAAATGAATTAAACTAATCAAGCTTACGATTCAATGGATTGAGTTCGGCATTAAAAATGGGCTGAAGCATGCCACAACGTAAGAATCCACCCCGACGAAGCTGCCATGCAGTTTCCTCCCACCAAAACCCACGTAATAATCTTGGCTTCATTCCTCTTGCCTAGCAACTTCTTAGTAATTTCCTTCCACAATATTATATAACCTAATTTACATAGGAAAACTTTATCTCTTAAAGAGATAGAGATCATTTTTTTTGTATCTAAACCATCT
>JAODPA010080244.1:11316-26757 GCA_025585075.1 Nepenthes mirabilis | reverse complement strand
AGTATTAAATATAATTATTTCTTATTTTTTATTTTTTGTGAAGCAGTATCAGCTGAAATTTTCAAAATTAGCCGATATATCTCCAATACAACATACTGCATTTTTGTCTCTGTATCGGAAGGCCGATATTGATATATATTGTACAATATTTCGTATGCCATTCTGTGCTTGGATCAAATCCGAACTTGTTGGAAATCAGTGAAGGAGCACCTCCTTTCATGGGGAAAAAAACCTCCAAACTCAATTAGGTATGAATTTACATGCAGCTGTTTCATACACTTTGGTGCCTTTGTTCCTAACTACCCATCACTTCTAACCAAACCATAGTTAAACTCTAGTCCCTGATCCTGCATACTCTTAACCAGAGACCGATCCCTAATCAGCACATAATTGAAATCTGCTCGCGATCCCAGTTAAATTCGATCAAATCGATCGAGAATTTCATTGCCTGTTAGGTGGGCTAATCGAACGATTGAGTCGGCCTCACTCCTCTGTTTTGCCTTCTCTCAAGCTCTAATTTGATCTTCCAAAACTCAATGGAAAAGAAATTTTCAACGGAAAATTGTGACTAGAAAATATAAACTGCTAATGAATTTTCCATATTACTTTGCTCACCAACCTGAATTATATGGCAACTGTGCTGCATCCTCCAAATCCTCTTTCCTGTGTCTGAGAGTTCACAGCTTCTGTTTCCATTCCTCCATTATCAGAACTTCCAGAACTTACTATAAGGCATAAGAAATCAACCTGCCAAAATCAAAAACACGCTGTGCCGTAAATATTTGATAAATTCGGAGAAAGGGTGCCTAGCAAAAATATATACTAGCACAGTGAATTCAGTATCAAAATCAGAATTCCATCACAGTAGTGAAACATGGATTTGATACAGAAATTATAGATGAAAAAGCATTGTATAAATGTTGTCCAAAGAATTGTACAAGTAGCAATGCTCTTAGTAATCTAATCATTGATAACAATGTTGGCCGGGTATCGTATTTGGCTCTCTAATACTGAGATAATATTGTGATATGTTGTAATATTAACGATATATCATCGTAAATCGGTTGATATTCAAAATTTCAATCAATACGCATTATCTGACATGTCCAATACCAATATAACCACGAGCGATATCGATATTTTCGTGCATGAATCTAATCCTGGTTTCTTTCTTAGATTATATTCAGCCCTTCTACAGTTCCTGCAGAAGCTGCAGTTTGCGCAGGGCTTTCCAAGAAGCACTATAGATATTATAAAATCTCGTATAGCTTCTTCAGAAGCCAAATGCCATCTGAGGCAACTTCAGCTTCTACAGCAAAGCAGTTGCTTGAGGCTAACCCCAGAGAATCTTATGAATGAGGGTGATCTCATTTTTTATTCTACCTCATACTCCCAACGATAAAGGTTTTATTTTGGCAAATTGGACGGCTAAGATTATGTGCTGATGGCCATACGGAAAGGCGCTAAGATGGGATGATAACTCTAATATCTCCCCACCAGAACATAAGATAAATAGAAATTACATACAGATGCTCAGCGGAGAGAGAGAGAGAGAGAGACATTAATATTTAATCATAGAAGGGAAGGATAGATAATTATATACTAGAACAAAACTATGGCTCCACATCAGAAAAAAAGGTAGTAGAATTTCATGAACATCTGGTTCTAGAAGTTTCCGTGTACATTGTGCCCAATAAAAAGGGGCTAACAAAACCCAAATAATAGTTAGCTACCCCGAGTTCAAGTGCCACTTGCACCCAAATTAAGTCGAAGAATATCGCAGGCTCCCAATTGGTTAATTGTTCGAGCTCTTAAAATATAAGTCAAAAGGAAACAATGGTAACAAAATGTGAGTTCAAGAAAGAGGTAAGCTTTGAAAAACTTGGTGGAGTGATAAAAAATAATTTAAATTTTGCTTATATTTTTAGAAGATTTTACAATAAATTGAGTGAATTAGAAAAAAAACAGATTTTTATAGCCAACTCCACTCCGTGTGACTTAAAAAGCTTTGTTGTTGTTGCAATTCGTTAATGGTGGAAGTACTTATCACAAGGGCATCTGGGTCTCTTCAAGCACTAGTTTTCATGGCAAAAAATGCAAATGGTCCTAATCCACAAGTTTCTTTTATCAAAGCTGAAGCTAGTATTTATGCTACCATTAACTCTACAAAAAAGATAAATGTAAATGGGAGGGGAAAAGTTCAAGTTGGAGATACACAGCATTACCTTAGCATCGCAAGATCATCTTTTCCTTCATAAAGAAGCATTGTTACTTTTGCTGCAAGCTCGTCTCCCTTAAGAAGGGATGAATGTGTGACAACAAACTTATTCTATGTGGAAATGTATATTAAGAAGCATAAACACGTTTATAAGACACGAACACGAGACCGACAAGCCTTGTTCCTAAAAATGAGGGCACGACATGTTGAGAAAACATTAACTAGAATTCATAATTTATCTATATATCCCAAAATATAATTGATGAACATTACTTTGTACAAATTCAACAATAAAAAGTCATATAAGCAAATATAAATGAATTGTTCCATAATATCTCAAGAAATGCCCAAATTTTCTCTAATTTATATTATTAAACCTAATTTTCTAAAAAAAATTCAAAATTACTCAATGTATCCAAGCACGTCCCATGCCCAAAACGTGTTAGAATAAAAAAAAAATAAAACATAATAATTTGATATGTCAGAAAACCGTTTCAGAGCACATTGGAATTAAAAAATAAAGTTAAAACCTAAGAACCTCAATCTCTCGGGGTTAAAATGTTGGCATCCAACACATATCAGACACCAACATTCCCAACATGTTTGGACCGATTTTGGAAATGCTTAGAACATGTTTTATACACGCTTGAGACACATTTTCATTTTGGAGTTTTTGCTTGAATTTTTATTTTTTGATAATCACAAAGTACAAAGCAATAAAGTTATAATGTAAATATTAATTGGTATATAAAAAAAGTTTACTATATAAAATTTTGCATTAGTATGTTAAATTATATCATTATAATTATTCTACTCATTTATACTAATTGAATGGCTTCCTTTCTTATGAAAATTTATTAGTGAAGAACAATAAATATGCATATTTATTGTTAATTTTATATATACTAATTTTTGTTAATCAATTAGAAAAGATAGTAAACTATGGTTTTAGTTTACATGCCCCAAACGTATTGTATCCTCATTTCTAGGCAAATAGTATGTCGTCGTGTCAATATTGTGTTGTGCCAGTGTCATATCTCAATGCCAATGCTTCTTCGGTAAAAACATTTAACATACGACAGACAACAACACTTTAGGCCCTAGGAGAGTGACAATGTTTCTTAAAATGTATATGTAATACTTCTCTAGCAAATTGAATAATCATTGGCAGTTTCAATTCAAGCACCGAGCACAAACAATTTCATGAGAAATCAAGTAGAGAAAAACTAAGGGAAGAACACCGAAGAAGAACATGCTTACATTTGAAACTCTGCAACTCCAGGCCACAAGAAGAGGACACGGTGGATGAAACAGGAGAAGCTGTATCAAATCTGAGCCTGTATGTGAAAGGTTAATATACATACTGGAACCTTGATTTTGCTTTGGCTCCAAATTTGGATTACTTTCTCAGAATCTCAGCTTCCCTAGCAATCTGGATATCTGAAGGCCAAAATATCTGATATACAACTTTGCAGAGAAAGCGCGGGAGTAATGCTACAACTATTACCAGAAAAATTGTAAGCCAATAGGTAGACGACTCCACGAGATGATAAATTGTCCTGCAAATCAAAAAGAAGATAAAATACCATCACATAATTTGAATTGAAGAGAGACCTTGGCACAGCAATAGAGTTGTTGCCATTAAGAGTGTCAAAAAAACCAATATACTGAAAGCCTGAACTATGCTGAGCCAAAAAATAGGAATATCCTTATTCTTTATTGAACATTCTATCAACACTACTGTTGTTTTCCTATTAAGTTCTTAGTCATTCGACAAAAACTGAAAGTCTTTATCCTTCCCAGAACCGCACTATCCTTTTTCCTGTCGTCCCACATATGCACTTTCTCATGGATATTGACATCATTCAGATTATGAGTTCCTTCTCTCCGTCCGAGGAAATTGGATCCATGGAAGTCATTGATATGGATATCATTTCTGGTATATTCATGAATGTGTAAAAAGTTGAAATCGCAAGATTTTTACAAATCAAGATATCTTAGGCCTGAGAAGTTCAACGGTGCATGCGTTGTGATGCAGAAATCTCAAGATTATAAAGTAACGATTTTGTTTCTGGTCAGAGTATTGCAACCTTCTTCAGGTTTTAGTTCAGTTTCGCTTTGATGGCTTTTAATTTTGCAGTTACCTTACTTGGCTGGCAATATATATATATACATACATTTTTTATTTCCTTGTTTACAGAAATATACATTTTTAATATGGGTGTTAAACAACTCATAACCCGCTAATGGATTCGAACCCAAATAACATATATTTTTTCAAAATGAATTCATAATTTTAGTAAATTTTGTTCAAAATATCAGTTGACCTAAACTAAATTGGGTCAAAAAAATTGCTTATGGTTCGGTTACTTGAACCATTAACACCCCTACACATGCAGTGTGACCCGGTGGACACATGTTTGAATCATGGTGAAAGCGTCTTGCACAATGCAGGAAAAAAAACTGTACAATATATCCAAGGTGTGATCTCCAAACCCGTACATAGCAGGAGCTTGATTAACCGGGCTGCCCTTTTTTAATAACTCACATAATCAACAAGTAAGACATTAGTAACCAGAAAATATCTCAAGAGCAAGGACTAACCAGTAATTAGGAAATGCCGGAATAGAATCCAATACCAACAGACATCCATATGTAATGACTATCGATCCCCAAACCGCAGCATGAACGATAACCATCCATCGTCGAATATCCATCGCCAAGTGTATATTCACAAGGATTACTACAGCAATCGTCCACAAACTTCCCAAGCTCCAAATATCAATTGAGCTCGTGCTATATGCAAAAAAAGGAACATAGAAGAGAACAAGACTTTGCCACAATGTGTCGAGCATGATGATCCAGAAAAGTGGCAAATTGTAACTCTCGTGCCGGTGACCGGCTTCATAGAGCTTTGGATATTTGAGCAATGTCCTATGGCTTAAGTCCTTGTCTAGAATACCGACTACGATAGTTGGTACCGAGGTGTAGATAACGGAATAAAATACACTACTCCAATCTGTCAAAGCAGAAGTTGTCGAAAAAGCCGTGCACAATATATACCTGTGATATGAGACAACAGAAATATTCAACATGGGGTGATATGAGTTGATATGCAAAACGATGATAAAATCGCAAATATGTTACCGGAGGATATTTGCCCCTAAGTTTTGATTTGGAAAAAAAAAAAAAATTGTGTATGACAATTACCACTTAATAAGGTTGCAACCAATACCATTGATGTAGATATTGACCGCTATATATTGTTATTGAGTTCTTTGATGCCGATATTTCTTAAAACACCGACAATATTGCAATATGTTGTCGTATCAGCGATATATCGCTATATATCGGCTAATATAACCCTATTAATTTATGATTTTTAAAATTTTTTCTATATATATATATATATCTAATACCGATATATATTGCCCGACATATTCGATATTAATATGACCGTGACCGATATCGATATTTTGATCATTGTTTTTCCAATAATGACAATAATACAGTCTAAAGTACGAATACTCTTGTCATTGGACAAGGTTTAAGCTAACCACAAAGACGAGAGACTTCTCATAGTTAGCAGCATGTAGTAAAACCAGGGGGTATAAGGACTAAATTCCAAACTACTTTTAATTTTCGCATCTTATTTTGTGTCTTTGGAAATAGACCAGTTGTTCATCCATAGATCTTCTTTAGCCACTCTTAATATTTGTATGCATAAAAATTGCCCAAACATTTTAATCCATACAAATCTGCTAATTTCATAGCTATTCTATACAATTTTTCATTTAACTTTAGACTTACATTAAAATAATATCATATTTTAGATGAATTTCTCTTCTTCCTTTCAACGAACAAGCATTAAAGTCTCACATCTTCAACCTCTCTGTTTTGTTGACTAATATATCGAAGGCAATGAAATCTATTGTTTTTAAGAATTTTCAAACCATTATCTCACTTTGGCTGATTTCAGAAATTTCTTCTCAGGAAACAGTCAATGATAGAAGATTTAGTAAAAAATGTTGCAATTATCACCCATCTTAGATAGCAAAAAATGTTGCAATTATCACCCATCTTAGATAGCTGCAACCTCGGATCATCTCTCTTGACAGTAATCTACATTGAACTACAGGCTTTAATTTTCCTCCCCACTCCCCCAAACTAAAAACAACACAGTAAGGAAGACTTTGACATGCATCTGACATGTTAATGAAGGGGATAAACCCTCCAGATCATCGATTTAAATATCAGGGCCCTCGGATACAGACGTTTTCCAATGAGATATAATATTCATATGCTCAGTTGAACACCTACTTGTACTGAAATTGTCAAAATTGGCATAGAGAAGGAGATGGAAGAGAGATAAAAATTAAAATAAAAGTAGTACTCACATCCATGTTTGGCAATTTCAGTATAAGTGGGTGTACAAGTATGTATATGAATAATATTACTCTTTTCTGATGAGGTGATAATGTCGTGATATATTTCTATATCAGTGATATATTACGATATATAGGCCGATAGTCAAAATATTAACCGATACGGCTGATAAGACCCCACCAGCTTCTGATTTTCCAAAATTTTTTTCCTTTTGATATATCTAATTGTACAATACGTATTGTACAATATGTTTGATATTGACATAGCCATAACTAACATCGATATAGATATTTTCACCCATGCTCTAGATACTAAATCACAACATTAAACTATATGTGTTTGATATTGACATAGGCGGATAGTCAAAATATTAACCGACATGGCTGATAAGACCCCACCAGCTTCTAATTTTCCAAAAATTTTTTTCTTTTGATATATCTGATTGTACAATATGTTTGATATTGACATGGCCATAACTAACATCGATATAGATATTTTCACCCATGCTCTAGATACTAAACTACAACATTAAACTATATATGTGTGTCAACCATTTACATACTTCAGGAAATCATCATCAACAGCCGTTATTTCACGACTGAAAATTAGGAAGAATTTTGTTCTAAAGAGATTAGGATAAAGCATACCAGAATAACATAAATACGAAGACCGCATTCCTGTAGAAGTTGTAGAGAACCAAATAGCCAACACGTTGATAATTCCAGTGTCCATGAACCAGAAGTAATCTTTTCAAGAACTGAAATTGCCCCATTGCAAAGTCCGATGCCATCACTGCCTGACGTCCTTCTTGACCACAAATTCCGACACCAACATCCGCCATTTGGATCATCGAAACATCATTTGCACCTTAAAGACATGATTATTTTAGGAAAGAAAAAGAAAAATCGATCTCATTTCACCTATAAAACTTTTGGTTTGGATTTATGAACAAGCAAACACATACAAGGCACATGCACAGGCGAGTGGCATTCAGACAATGACACAATACACATAGGGACAAGGACATAATATGAAACTGGCACACCAACATGTTAGTTGTCTAAAAATGAAGACATGATATGATAAGGACATGTTAATTCAAATTTATAGTTTATTATAGATATGAGAATATAATCTATTGATATTACTTTATATTAAATTACTCGTAAAAATATACATAAATTGTTTCATCATTCAAAAAAATTTACAGGAAAAAAAATGTACAAATAAGCCAATATAAAAGAGCTATATTATTTTCACAAAATCTATATGCCTCCCATATACAAGAATCATTTTTTTTCAAAATTACAAAATAACCTTAATCTAAAATGTGTTAGACTCCTAAAGAAAAATAACAAAGTATTACGGCATGTAGACGAGTGTCAATGTTTGACATATGTTGGACATTGATACGCTAGCCCGTGAGTAGTGTCACTGCTTCTAGATAGCACTGCACATGCCATGCAACTCAGGAAAATGCGGGAGAAAATATCAACACAGGCGAGATTAAACTTACCATCACCAATAGCCAATGTCACATCATCCGTGCGACTCTTGATTAAATCGACAATTCCGGCCTTTTGCAAGGGTGCAACACGGCAGCAAAGCACAGCTTTACAAGAAGTTGCAAGGTCGAACAGCTGTCAACCAAACTCAAAGTTAACATGCAAACATCAACAGATGGAAATACAAATAAGCAGATATGTAAGGGCATCCCAGTATGATTAGACCTAAAAGAAAGCCACATAATGAATGCCAAGCACCAATGTAAATATCGGCTAATATATATCAGTATCCACCCCCATACTGATATTTCGCGATACCATAACAATTTCATAATACGTTGTTGTATCAATGATATATCAACCGTTATTAAAAATATTGGCCGATATAACTCTATCAACTTACAAATTTTCAGAATTTTTTTTCCGATATATTTGACACTAATATGGTAACAACTAATACCAATATCCATTGATGCAAATATATGTTGATATTGTACATATCGGCTGATATGTATTGGTATTAATATCCTCGATATTGATATTTTTCAATACCATAACAATATTACGATATATTTTCATATTAGTAATATATCGTAATATATCAGCCAACACGACCCAATTAGTTTACGATTATTAGAATCTTTTTTCTTTTGATATTTCGATACCGATATATGTTGTCAAATACCAATACAGTCACGATCAAAACCAATATAGCTATTTTCATCCATTAATGCGATACAAAGCAAAATATGCAATGTAGCAAGTAATGCTTATTTACATCGAAAACAGAAATATAATAATTATGCATAAAAAGAGTGGATAGATCCATGCCTCTGACTCCAGATCTTTCTCCAAAATGTAAACAAGACTATTCCCATCGATAATGAGCGCTAATGAAGCAGTTTCTGTCCCTTCCTTCTCCACTGAAATACATGGTGTTCTATTCACACACTTGGAATCATCAGGAATGTCAAGATAATCTTTTGTGACATCCTCTTTCCATTTACTGCACTCAACACGGCATTTCGAAGATTTGAGACAGTACTTAGACTTGGCCCCCAAAATAAGGTTTCTGCACTCATCCTCTGAATTTCCATTGATAATGATCTGATGCATATCAGTCGTCAAGAGTTTGCAAGAAAGGCCAATAGATATCGCTGTCTCCTGCTTATCGCCCGTTAAAACCCAAACTTTAATACCCGCCTGCCGGAGGGATTCAATAGCATCAGCCACGCCATCCTGTAATTTGTCCTCAATTCCAGTGGCTCCAAGTAACCTTAGGTTGCGTTCTATAAAAGCGGCTGTCTGACGCAGTTTTGTTGATCTATCGGTTAATGATGTGCTCGCATCCTCGTATTGGTACTGCCATTCTTCAAGCTCGGCATCTGTGAGATCTCGAGCAGCCACAACCAGTGTCCGTAAACCAAGTGATGAATATTGAGTAAGATGGCCCTGTGTTGTAATCATAATGTAATCATCCCTCATGTTTTCTTTGACTAAAATGCCGGACATTGAAGTGTCAGCACCTTTCACCAATACCTTTACAGAATTGTCAGGAAATCTAATTACAATTGACATCCTTTTGCGAATGCTATCAAATTCATGCAGACCCAGAACATCCAACCTACATGTAACCCGGTAATCGGATTAACATTTAATATAGATGTGTAATCTCAAAAGTAGACCATATTAGAAATTCGCTAGAAAATTGAGCACACAACATTGAAGTTGAGCAAACAAGAATGATAAAACTACATGATTCCAAGATCAGTTTACTAGCACATATTGTTTTTGGAACCTGGCACGCAGGTTGTCTTTCTTTTTGGTAGTGCAAACAATTTTTTATTCAATACACTTAACCAAAAAAATTACTAGCACATATTGGAGATAGACTTTAAATACAAGCATGTGTAAGAAAACTACATGATGCAAATCAGATTCTCAAAATATTTCAGCTTCATCTTTTACCTCAGTTTCTGACCATTAACGTCAACCACAATGTGCCCAGAAGTACGCTCACAAAGTGTATAACCATAAGCAGAGGCTGCAGCAACTAGTGCTTGTTCATCAGGAGATTCACCCTGATAGTCGATTGCTTCATTTTGTTCTCGTGAGTCACTTCCGAGAATAGGGATTATGGTATTGCATGCAGCAAGTGTAAGGAAAAACTCATGAGCTGCAATCTGTTCCTCTCCATTCAAGTCCTTATGCAACAATTCTATAAGTTCTAGATCAACACCAATTTCAGACTTAAGCTTCCATCTCCCTCGGGGAACTGCTGCTACTCCTTTCAACCCTGCATTTACAGGCACACAAGCAGGAGTTAAAAAAATATATACATGAGAAAGGGCATCACCGCCATGTCACATTCCAAATAATTTTACAGAAGTGTCTTCATTTTCCCTATTTAATTGGCAAGTTAAAGGATATATATAGATAAGATGGAGATAGAGAGAAGCTGGTGGAGACTGAACCCAGGAATTTCACCTAGACAAGTGCAACTATAAAAAGATGTGCATTAGTTTGCATGATTTTGAGATGAAAATGATATACACCTAAAGACCAACTAACAATAACATAAAGAGCTCAGCCTTGAATATAATTTACTAAAACATAACGATCCATACAGAAAATTGTGAAAAAGCTGCCTACCAGCATATCTAACTGATTGAAAAACACAAATTAGTCAAAATTATACTTAACTCCTCACTTCCATCCCGAAGTACCCATGCCTAACACAACTCTGAGAAAGGGCATGACACTTTGATTCTTCAAATCTATGAAAAATTGGAAAAGCCTGCCAGAACAAATACCCATATCTGACATACACACCCAAACCCATATAAGCAAGCTAAAACCTGTAGGCATTGGAGTCCAGTATGAACGTCATTTAGCTGGCTAGTCCTCATGTACACGAAATCCAAGTTCTCATATTAAAGGCTTTCCCATGGTGGAGTTTTCAAGAAGCTAAAGCTAATTATTTCTTTATCTCATGTATTGTTTTTGGATGAAATTATCCCCTAAATTCAGTATAAAAGTTCCAACTTTAAAATTTCCATAGCAACAGAAACTCCTCATATGCTGCTATAAAGCATCAATATCCAAGTGCTGAAATAATTATTATCCAGATTTGGATTCAAAGATTCTGATTTTACAATCAGAGGCATCCTTCTAAAATTCAGCATCCATCTGAAATTTCAAGCAATTTGGACTCCTCTTAAGTACCCATGAAATCCACAACCTTACGGTCTTATATATTTACAATAAATTTCCATAACAGTGTGGGAATCAGGTCAAGAACAAAATGATAATTCCCACACAATCATACTGAGCTATAAGAAAACCACAAGCGAGATGAGATAAGCATATTGACATTGATCACAGAATAACATTCCGTATATATTAGCTGATAAACAGCAATGCTTGCAACTAGTACAAATCTTCAAAAGTCCAATAATGTTCACTGCTAACTACAGATGTTGTTAAATAATTAACTATGCATTATAGTATGCCCAGCATGTGATTAAGGAATACCAGAAAAGCAACAATGCCAAATATGCATCACAATGTTCCTCTTTTTAAAACTTGCACAAACACTATCTATGCAAAAAAGGAAAAAACAAACAAACAAATAAGAAGTCCAGAAGAGCACACTCAAGTGTCTAATTTGCCAATTCGGTACTTAAACTAATATCAAGAAGCCAACACCTTCACACTATTTTTTATTGTTCTTCAGAAAGATACCTAGAATGAAAGGTGCTGCAAGAACAACAGAAGATCCAAAAGGAGTGAAAAAAATTTATAAAAAAAAAAAAAAACAGCTTGGTACACAAAGCTCTCATAATATGCAGGATCTTGGGAAGGGTTCAACCGCTTTTTGATGTATTATGCGTGATATTACCTTACATTATGCAACATCTAAAGGAGCACAAACAACAAATAAACAAAAAAGGGGAAGGCCAAAAACAAGCCTCCCACATTGTCGGGTTTAGGAAGGTCAGATGCAGGTATCTATAAAATTTTCTCTAGCCAACCCCCCAGAAAAATGGGAAGATTAATTGACTTCATTTCACTGCTCTTCATAATTACCAATGAAGACAATCCTAGAAGACCTTCAGAACAAAAGAAACTCCTTTAAGTAGACTGTTTTGTACATATACCTATATGACTCTTGGATTCCAATATCAAAAGAAGTGAGGAGTTCAAAAAAGAAACAGGCAACTAAATATCGATCTAGTACTAAGATCTTTGCTGAAAAAAATTGTTGACCTTGCCAATTTAAGATTTTTACTTGCCAACGG
Source organism: Nepenthes mirabilis (assembly GCA_025585075.1). NCBI lineage: Eukaryota > Viridiplantae > Streptophyta > Magnoliopsida > Caryophyllales > Nepenthaceae > Nepenthes > Nepenthes mirabilis. Next base: position 14,347 of record JAODPA010080244.1, on the reverse strand, counting down.
ATACAAATATCGATCAATATGATATGTATCTACCGATATGTATTGTTATCAAGCCCCCCGATATTACAACAATATCATGATATATTTTCATATCAGTCAACATATCTACCAATACAGCCTTATCAACTTATAATTTTTAAAATTTTTTTCCATCTGATATATCAAATACCAATACGTATAGTCTGACATATCCGATATAGATATGGTCTCGACTAATATCAATACTGATATTTTTATCGTGGCAACTTTTCACCATAAAATTAAGTGATATCTTGTGAAAAAAAAAAAGATGCCCACAGAAACCAAAACAACAAAGAAGGCCATGGTCTAAGTAACAAAAAAGATTGCTGCTTGCTGACCTTGAATTTGCAGAGATAAACAAAATATTTACTACGGTACAAACCCTAACACAAACTGAAACACAGATCCAAAAGGCTAGCACATTCTCATATACCTGCCATGTTCCCATCCTGAAAGGATTCAGCTGAAAGTAAAGAGGCCCCATAATTCTTGCCATATACACAAGCTCTTCGAAATTCCATTTTGTTTTGTGTTAGTGTACCTGTCTTGTCTGAAAATATATAGCGGATTTGGCCTAAATCCTCATTTATGTTCAAAGATCTGCACTGAAATCTCGAGTCAGTGCTGCTATCATACATATGTTTGTCTCCAATCATGAAGTACGATTGTCCGAATCGAACCAACTCCATTGTAATGTAAAGAGAGATCGGTATCATTATCTGGAAGACAATAATAGAACTCAGAAAAGAAAAGAAAGTCTCCATAGCAATCCCATAATATCTGTATGGTTTCCCATACTTTCGACCTAGCGTAAAATATCTTTTCCGATAGTAAGGCAAAGAATCAAGCTGTTCCTTGTGGTGTTCAAGCCAGAGACCCATACCCAAAGCCACAACTGCACACATTACAAGAAGAAAAATAGACAACCAGAAGGTTTCCCTGTTCATGTAACTCTCCAACTTACTTCTTTTAGATGGCGAGGCAGCACTATTCAACATTGCTTTAGTTTCCTGACCAGTATATACAACAACACCAATAATCCATTCAGTGTTTTTCAACTGACAGCCCCGTAAAATGATGTTTGATTGGCTAAGAGGAAATATATGGCCTCTGAACTCCATGTTGGCAGTGAACTCATAGATATTCCTGTTTGGCTGCTCACATCTAACAAGCCCAGAAATTGACCCTCCATCAGCCACAACTGATGCTGTTTCTTGTCTAGCATACCTAGTCTTCAAGTTGGATTCACCATCCAAATTCATTGTCTGAATGTAAGCAATGCCACTAGAATCACTTGTTCCTAATAATACAATGTCACAAGGTATGGTTTCATCAGCACAAATCTTCACAACCTCACCAGCTTGTATCGTCTTCCACTTTTTTGGTTCAAAATGGCCTGACTGTAGCACTAGAGCCTCTCTATTATTCTCTTTTCTATCTGATCTATGTCTTCGCCAATCCTCATATCCATCCTTCACAGCTGTGACACTAAGCACAATAAGTAGGGGAAAGAGAGATACTGTTCTCCCAAAAACGGCGAGGGGAGGAAGCTGATTCAGAGCAGCTATAGCTAGGAAATACAGGTAAGCGACACGGTGGAATTGAACGAAGAGATTCTTTGGCAAGAAACTGACCAGGGTATACTTGCTTGTTCGGATCTCATTGCTAGCGAACTCGTACTTATCATTTGTCCTCCTTGGATCATCAATATGAATTAATCGTGGATTTTGTTCCTGGAAAATATTATCATCTAACTGCCCACTCTTATGGCAGAGAACCTTAGAGTTGTTTAATCTCTCTTGCAATTTCCCTCGTACCCCAGACGGAGTGCCAGAGATTTCAAAGGTGTGTTGCTCCATTCCACCCCACGACACCAGTCGTTTGCGGTCCCTTGAGGGGTGTTCCAAAGATAAGTGGTCAGGATACCGAGAGCCAACAGAATAGAACAGTCTCTTAGTTGCACCAGAAGCAGGGCCTTCCAGAGGTTTCCACTGATTGGTTTCTTCTACAGAGGTGATCTCTTCCTCCCGCATGTTGGATAGCTCACTCATGGGTGAATCGTCACATACAGATGACGTGAAAGAGTTATTTGTACAGAGACAGCCCAAGGAGCCAACTCTAGAAAAATTTCGAGGTACTGGGTAAGAAAGCTCTGTAGAATGAAGCAATGGCTTGCCACCAGAAGTCATAAATAATTCTCCAATGTGCACATTGGAGAATTCAAATAAAAGCCCTTCGGCTTCAAAACACTATCAACAAACACTGAACACACAGATCATATTTCTTCGCACCTACCACCCCCAGGCAAGAACATGAACAGCTGATGCTCCTGTGCTTTCCTCATCCATTGGCAGCAACCATACCCTTCTTCTGTTTTACTTCTTCAACCAAAGTTGCCCATCAGCTAATCTAACTTTTTTCACGCCCACTAAGACATGCCATTCAAAGTCCTTTACTAGCCTTGCCCTGTGGCAGCACCAAATCTCAAATCAGCAGAACCAACACGCAAGCTATTTAATTGAACCCACTCAATTATGGACTAAAATGTTCAAATCTTCCCCAGAATTCGTAGCTTTGAGGTATCTTCAAAAGTCACAGAAAGCCAACAGGTCCTCTCAGGGTTCACTCAAACACAAAAACAGATCCAGAAAAGAGCTATCTCTCACACACAAAGAAAGAACCAATACTCAGGAGACCGCGCTTATTTCCAGTTTCACGGAATTGTTAAGCCTCGATGCAATTCAGTTTAACATTGACAGATGAAAATTTTCTCCGAAAAACAACACTGCCAATCCGCCAGAAATACCCACACTGGAACACCCGAAGAAGAGCACAAAGATTAGCCCACAGAAAAAGCACGCAAAAAATAACGAAGAAAGTATTTTTAACCCTCATATGCAGCTGAAAATCAGCCAAAGTCAACAATGTACTAGAGATCAAGCTTCAAATTAATAGCACATGCGTTCAGTATTCTAAATCCCATCAATAGTCAAATGAATCGACAATTGAT
>JAODPA010080244.1:0-10350 GCA_025585075.1 Nepenthes mirabilis | reverse complement strand
TTTTTTAATTTTATAATTTTTAATTAATTTTTATCATATTTAAATTACATAAAATTCTAATAAATATTAAAATAATTCAAATGAGATCGTTGTGAGATTTGGGGGAAATTCTCATGCTTTCCAAATCCCTCGGTTTTGAAATCCAATGACGGGTATGATATTTACTGAATTCCCTTTTGAAGGAAAGTGATAATTCCCCTTTGAAATCCAAGTTGCTGATGAGTTACGATACCCGAGAGGAATACAAACATATGTGCTTTTGCATAACCTGGTAACGATCCCAGAAGCTCCAAATATGTAAATGGGAATCCTACCAAAGCTCACAGGCGAATCGGCCATGGCTCATTGTACAGTGTCGGCATTAAGCTTGGTCTTGTTTGTGCCATGTATGCTGTGGATCACAACTCCAGAACCGGCACAGTATTCTTCCATTTCGGGCAGTGATTTTGATCTTGAGATTGATTTTCATTCATAGTTTTGCTTAGTTCATTAGCCCGGGAAATCATTGGACACTGATGTAGGAGATGCCCCCAGCCTGTCTTGAGTTTTTTAGATTCCTTTCTAGACAGTATTCATTTCTGACCCATAATTTATTTTTTACGGATGATGATAAAATTGTTCTATTATGATTTAAAAATTTTAAATTTAAATTTAAAATATTTGTATATATATATTGTCAGAGTAAGATTTCTTTGTTGCTCCATATCTTCTTTCAGTAGTAAAATTCGTGGGGTGGGTTGCCCTGTAACTGATCGTGTGTAATGTGGTCTTTTTTCTTTTGTTTTTACATCTTAAGTATAAATCTAGATTTCTTCGAATAATATTCTTCTATCATTCATTATTAATGACATGAGTTTGTATTTATTCATATATTTCAACAGGCCTATATAAAAGATACGTTGATGGATGTGTCATACATCATCCAAAAGCAGTTGAAATATATATCCAGAATATTTTATTATAGGCTATTAATATGGTTAATTTATTTGGTTGATTTCTAACTAAATAAGCCAATATGTGCTATTTTTACATTGAATTCATTCTTTTCCTTTTATTTTCATTTCTAAGACTTGATGTATGAAATCTCAACCATTTGAGCTTATAGCCAACTCTTTGAATTCGAAACCTTATCCAAAGGTCCCATGCTCAAATCAGGATTCCGGTTTCTTCAATTTGTAAAAAATATGAACATTTCATCTGATAACAGGACTTTGATGAAGTAAAAATTACAATCCAAGCAGTGATAAACAACAGTCACTAGTGGCAAGGTGCCCGAGGCCGGCTAGGATGGGTGACCGGTGGGAGTCATCAGTGTCATCACTGTTGGCAGGGGGGGTGGCCAAGCCAGCAAGGAATGGTGAACGGCAGCAGCCGGGGCAGTGGCGATTGATGCTCAGCTAAAAATTACATCTCCTGAAGTACAAAAATAAAAAATAGAAACTTGCCATTTCCTAATGGTAATCGTTCCATCTCTCAAATTTTCAACCAAACAAAGTGCTAGCTGTTCGTTTCCGTGAATGGAAACACGAGGCTCCCATATTAAGAGATCGGCAAAGGCCATATTGCTAGCTGCACTTTCTCTGCTATAGACCGAGTTCTTTTTTCAGTTGAGCAAGTGTGGCTTCGATCTCACCTATACTCTCTACAATGCTGTTTCCCTCCGAAGCTTTGGAATGACCTTCTTTCCTTTCTTCATCAAGACCATCAAAAGGATTTTCTTTCTGGGGCACATTATCGTTCATACTTTCCCGATCATTGATGTTTAGCTCCTTCTCCAAGAACTCCACAAATTCCTCTCCAATTTCCTGTTCAAGTAATATAAACATTAAAGATTACTCGCTCTGGGGGTTGTGTTGAAAAATTAAATTAGAGGTTGGTTTAAAGCAGGTGTTTCAAATGCCAATCGGTGATAAAAATGCTCAATTTCAGTGACATTTGAAATTTTAGTTGAAAAAATGGAAATATGTAAAGTTTTATCTGAACAAAATTTGGCATCAATGTTGGCTCAAAGACGAGGTTGCTAAATTGTAATATAGAGGTCATAGGTTTAAATCACAAATTAAATATCTCTCTGCAATACGGGATTATAATTATATATATTTGATCCTCCCGTGTATGCATGTGATCACAATCCCAATGTCATATTTTAGAGAAGTTCTAACCATATGCTCATTTTCAACTTCAAAATGCAATCCCATACTAGCAACAAGCAAGCATTTCACTGTGTAGAACAACCAAAATAACTAATGCCTCACCGCTAACTCTTCCCACAAGCTCTTTGGTTTTCCTTGTGCTGCAGCATTTGATTCCCAGTTTGAAAATTCTAGCTGAAGATCTCTGAAAAAGTCCCCTGCAACTCCAAACCACAACATAAGCAGCAATAAAGAACCATGTAGCTCACAAACGGCAACAGGAAAAATGTTAATCAAAACACTAGATTTGCTATCTCATTTGGAAATATTGCAAACTAGTCCTATGGCCTCAGTGATGTCCAGGAAGACAAATCTACCCATTGTAATTCGAACATCCCTCAAAAATTCACCTGCAGAATAAAGGTTTTCAGTATAAGAATACAACCCTAACATAGGTGTCAGAGACATTATAGAATGAGTTCAGTAGTCTTCTACTTCACAAATTTGAGGTGAACTTAAGAACATAGACACTGACACTTTCATGTAACCACCTGTGTACTATGGATCAAGCCTACCAAAACAAGGAAGTAGAGTTATTTGTACAGATGTGGCAGATTTCTCCATAACCCTTTCTGTTTTTATTTTACAATGCAGCATTCAAATCAATTCCTAGATCATTTAGGATAGCTTAGAGACCGATCCACAAAAGGGGCAATATGGATAACTATGCATGTTTAATAAAGGGATGTGTTAGTGGTGTAAGAGTAAGTGAATAGAACTGGTACAACGGGCAAGAATAGGTATAGTGATGCTTGCTAGAGAAGGCGACCCTTAAGTTTTTGGGTTTGTTTGTCATTTTTGTTTCTTCAGAGATTAGTGTCATGTGTTGACAAACCAAGAATAATAGGTCTTTATAGACACCTTTAGCTAGAAGCTTGATAGCCCATTGTTATACCTGAGTCTATAACTTTGATAGCAATTGATCTCCTAACATCCCTCAACATTGCCAAGACAAGCCATGCCCATCTGATAATTCTCTAGATGGCTTAGCATTGTGCGATTGTTTACCCAAAAAGATTTCGGCCAGAATATGGAGTAATGAACTGCCTTCCCTCCAGGGGAAAAAAAATAAGGGAAAAAGACACAGGCTATTCCTTTGAAATGCAGTGTAACATACTAAAAGGCATAGGAGGAATACCAAATCCATAGAACTCTTCCTCTGCTTGAGTACTTTGGCTTCTTACAGCATCAGAGTAAGAAAAATCAGATCTGCGATTTCCAGAGTCATGACTCCTTTGAGACTGTGAGTTCAGCAATGTATTATACGCATGTTTTATTCTCATAAACTTCTCTTCAGCATTTGCCTGTACACCAAAAATATTTAAGATCAATTCAAAATAACAGGGCACCATTATTCATGAGCGCAGACAAGGATTTGAGATAAGCTTGATTGCATTGTTATAGTGCAAGATGAGAAACAAAATTTATTATTTGGGAGAAAGATATCAACATAACAATCATGTTTGGATGGATTACTCTCTTGTCTTGTGAGCTCCATACCCATTGTACATACATATTTTTTGATTCATTGGTGCCTGCATGAAGCTTAGAAAGAGGATGGCCCAAAACACACTCGAGCAAAAGAGGTCTTCAGAGAGTAATAAGAGTGGTGTCTGACTTACGCATAAGCACATTTGGGCAAAATGGGCACACCTAATACGCGTATGAAAAGTGCATGTATGCAAATTCCAATGGTGTTTACACCTACTTCAGGTGGGCGAATGTGTGCAAGATACCAGAAAAGAGTCACGCCTAAAACGCGTATGGCTGACACTCATACCCAAGCTAACATTGCTACTTGCACTTGATGCGCGCAGAATCGGCACTCGTGTGCCGTCTCTAATATAAATGCTCCGTGCTACTTTTAGGACATCAAGTGCAAATTTAAACTCACCAAAAGGGCGACAATGAGAGAGAGAAAGAGAGAAAAGGAGGAGTAGATTTTTGCCACCTGTTCGGACATTAAATCTTGTTTTGATCTTTATCATGCTTGGATAGATAAGTTGTTCAAGACGTCGTTCAGAGCATTTAACTGATAGTATTTGTCTTGTTTTTATCTCTTGTCATATTTTGCTTGGTTCACCGACGTTGTGGTGAAACCAAAAGGTAGTATTAGAGGTTTGTATAACCAAGCTCACATTTATAGTAGATATTTTACGGACTTATGATCCCTCAGTTTTACCCTTTCATTTATAAAGGAGTTTCCACCTAAAACTTGTATCTTATTTTGCTTGAAATTATTATTATTATTATTATTATTATTCTTGCACGTATTGTCATTTCTTCTCTTCATATATTCAAACAACGGATTCTGTATTTTTTACCCGGATAGAGATTAGTTCTTAGCTTTGTTGACGAAACTTGGCTTGATCCCAACAAATCTATTGGACAACATTGAAATAAACCTATCCTTACGAGGCAAGGCAATCTATGATTCTCAATACCATACACAGAAACCATCTTGGATTTCGGATCACAATGTATAATATTCCCCCGTCTCCTTGTTCTAACTTCCAAATTTCCAATCAGTCAGCATCAATGATCAGAAGTACCAATTCAGACAACCAAACTTCAAACAATTTACATTATAACCCACAAGGTCCATATATACATGAAGCATTTTTAAACAGGAAAACAAGATGAAACTATAGATGAGATGGACTCAGTATTTTGGAATAATCCAATACCTCTTTATTGGAGCAAAACGCGCGGAAGACCGAGCGGACACAACGCTCGGACAGGAACAGAGAGCAAAGCTCTCGGACGGTCGGGAGAGGTAGAGAGAAATATGAGAGGGAACACACGAATTTAACGTGGAAAACCCTTCGTTAAACAAGGGAAAAACCACGAAAGAATACACTATAAAGGATTGTTTACAAGTGTTAGCTACACAAGCTCAAATTAAAGAAAAGCAATCTCAAGTGTACAACTTTCTCTTACTAAAGTGTTTCTCTCACAAGTCTCACAAAGTGGTTGCTCACAAAGGCACACACCATTAAATGATCTCAGCACACCTATATATATACATGAATAAATATATATAATATTCACTACCCTAGGAATCTACCCAGCCACCCTAGCGCCAGGGTGGCAGGGCATGTTGCCTGCCAGGCCGTCTGTCAGACGCACGCCTGGCAGGCCTGCAACCGTCTTGGAAGTTGTGGCGGCCCACAACTTCCAATGCCCGCATTTATTGCTGCCACAGATCATTAATGAGAGAATAAGTCAACGCACGCGTGGATGGAGTCCTCGTCCAAATCCTCTCGGACATGACGCACCAAGCAAAGTCCTCGTCCATTATTCCAATGGAGTCCGCGGACAAAAGGCCACTCGGGAGTGACCCCAACATCCTTGTTCTAACTTCCAAATTTCCAATCAGTCAGCATCAATGATCAGAAGTACCAATTCAGACAACCAAACTTCAAACAATTTACATTATAACCCACAAGGTCCATATATACATGAAGCATTTTTAAACAGGAAAACAAGATGAAACTATAGATGAGATGGACTCAGTATTTTGGAATAATCCAATACCTCTTTATTGACATCAGGGTGATATTTGAGAGCCAGTTTCCGGTAAGCCCTCTTAATTTCATCGGGCTTTGCAGATGGAGACACGCCTAGAACTTCATACGGGGACTCTCTCCGGTTCGCTCTCACCTGGGGAACCCTAGATTTCTTTCTTCTGCGATTATGGAAAGTGGAATTGAAATCGGAATCATCAAAACGACCTCTGCAGCAGCAGCAGAAACTACAAGAAGGTGTGGAGGTGAGAAATTGAAATCGCAAATGGAGAAGAGAAGGGTTAATATGCAGGGTTGAGTGATGAGAAAGGAGAAGGATATGGGTGGTTGTTGGTATTAGAGAACGAGAGAATCCATGCATGTTCATATATGGCTGAACCTTTATCTCATTCCGTACAACTTCGCAGCTCAGTTGATTCTTCAGTTCTGCGACGATATTTAGAAAGCTTATGGCGTCATGCGCGTACCACACAGAGAGAGAGAGAGAGAGAGAGACTGTGTGCCGAAATGTCCGTATTATCCACCGTCTAGGCTACTTGACAGTCAATAGGAAGGGGCATAAGCGTCATTTCGCAACATCTGAGTATGATTTGGTTTTCAAGAGGCTCTGGGATGGAGGAGGAAACCTTGCTCTTTACAGGTAAAAAATCTCCTTTTTATTTAACAAATATAGAACAATTAATCATAAAATATAGCCCAAAAAAAGGGTGCTCATATAAATACATATAAATAGTGTTATTATTGAGTTTAAAGTTAAACTCATTCATTTTTGAGGTATTGTCCCTTTCGGGGCAAGGCATAGGGCACATCAAGTTCCTAACCCCATCTTGTAGGATTTTCTTCTTGAAAAAATACCTTAGGAGAAGAAGGATGACTTCCTACTAAATAAAATGTAACTTCATTATTCAATTAATATAAGATAATTTATCCTCATATATTTCGAGTAAAGACTAGATCTTGCTATTATATTAGGGTATAGATTTTAATAAATAACACGGCTATTGAGTTTCAATATTGTGTCTATTGACATTTTATGTATTATTTATCTTAGAAAAATATGTGGGACATATCCAATAGTTAAATCTATTTTAGGTAGTTTTATTTTAAAAAAGTGTTTCAAATGAAGAAGGAAGTTTTTTCATTTATAATAAGAAATCATATTTTTAGTCGGCTAATAGGAAAAATATACCCCAGATCATATGTTTTGATTTGAAATACATATAACACGGCGCAGTAAAATTAACTCAAATCCCTCACCAATTGTCAATTACTAATATCCTATATGAACACAATAAACAAACAATATACAATTAAGCATACAAATTATATACTAATATTTAACGTAGATATTTAGGAACTTGTTTATAATTATAAAATATCTTCTTTTTAATTTGTACACGTCATTCTCGTGTTCTTTTTTCAAGAAGCTAATAGGTTGTTGAATATAATTTTTTTCCTTCTAAAATTTTGTTAAAAAAAGACTGATTTTGTATCTAATTGAAATATCTTTCACTTGTTTTAGTCAACCAATGAAATTACCAAATGAATAATTTTCATACAAACTACCAGAGCAAATACTTCATCATACTCAATAACATATTATTATTTGTAGCCTAAAGTTATAAGTCTTGCCTCATATTGTTGCGTTCTGATTCCACGGGGACCGAGAGATGTAGAGGTTGGGCGTCCACCGGGTCCGTGGTTCCTAGGCAACACAAGTATCTGAGGTGTTGGACACGAGATGAAGATTGAGACCGAATTTTTTACGTGGAAAACCTCCTCTTGAATGGGGAGGAAAAACCACGAGACTCAGGGCCTGAAAAGTGTTTCACTATTTGGGTCGATGTTTTTACAAAGTACAGTTGTGAGGGTTAAACCCTTCCCTGTCTCTTGTGCCGTGTTTCTCTTCTAGAAAACTATGCTTGCTGGGAGCTTTTCACTCTTCTTTGTGGAGTTGGACTTGGGGAGTGAGTGTCCGGTCGAAGTCCCTTTTGAGAGGGGCTTTGCTGAGTAGTTATAGGAGAAGCCACGCAGTTGGGGAGGAGACACGTGGCGTCCATCCGGCGGTTGAGAAGCTGGTCCACCGACTCCCTTTAATACTGCTGACGTGCGCGGTAAGGCATGCGGTTAGCGCCGCTGGTAGGCCTGCGTGTGCAGGGTCTGAATGACAGTCTTGATTTGACTAGGCGTGTCCTATTGAGATGGCGACTGGCAGTAACTGCAGGTTTGTTGGGAATCGACGAAGTTACCTAGCTGGCATTCTCGGCCTTGAATGAGCAGTCCTCGTCCCTAAGCGGGGCGCCTTGTGAGCTTGTGGTCTTTCACGGGGCGGCCGTCCTTGGAGGACTTTCTCTCAAAGTTCGGGAGCCTTTTCCTGACCGCTTGGGCAATTCTGAAACTCGGCTGGGCTTCCAGAGTTCTCGATCCTTGGGCTTCTTACTTGGACCTCTCTTCTGGGCCGTGTTTTATGGGCCCTTATATTAGGGCCCAATATATATAATTATATTTCTTCTTTTATATTTTTTTTTTATTAGTATACCTGTTCAAAAACAAATAGCTTTCATATCGGGAAGAAATTGGGTTAAGATCTAGGTATTATTTTTTTCAATAACTCTTATTTCTTCTTCCATGGTTTTCTTCCTCTGCTCCACCCAAATAGTTTCTGCAAAATTAATTAGTTTATAAGTAGCCAAAAAATAAAGTAAGTTTAGATTTACCTCATCTTCATTATTCAACTTACAGATTTTTAAAAAATTTTTTGTCTTCAGAGGTCTACTAATAAAACTTGTTATAGATTAGTTTGAATGTGAAAGATTTGATTGATGACATGAACTTACTGCAACTACAGAAGACTCTGAAAAAGATGGTTTAGATGAGTAATAAGAACTTGCTGCTACAGATTGCTCCAATTAATGTAGTGATTGGTAGGCGTTTGTGACTCATTTTCACTATTTTGTTCAGTTTCTTCTTCTAGTTGCAGGCTTGTTGCAAACTTGGGTTGCAAATTCCAATCCCAAGCTCCATTTTCTTTAAATTCCACATCTCTATTTGTAAATACCTTTTTACTTACAAGATTGTAAAGCTTGTAACCTAATGCTGGACTTCCATAGCCAAAAAATATGTAAACTTTTCATTTGTTATGAAGTTTAGTTCTTTTTTTAAAATTTTGATATGTATGAGGCATCCAAATATTTTTTGAACGTGAGACACTTAATTTGTGTAGACTCTATGCTTCTTTTAGAGTTATCAATTGCACATTCTTTGTATGACATCTGTTTAGTACATATATCGTATAAGATACGACTTTAGCTTAGAAGATTCTAAATAAATTTTTTTCTTTTATCATACTTCTTACCATTCTGATAATAGTTCGATTACGTCGTTTAGTAACACTATTAAGTTGGGAGTGTATGATCGAGTAAATTGATAAATTATGTCATAGTTTTTGTAGAATTTCGAAGAAAAAATTGGAAGTACACTCCCCTCCCCAATCATATCGTAATTTTTTCAAAATAAAATCACTTTATTTTTCAATGTATTTTGATATCCTTGAGGGCTTCCAGAGTTTTGAATTTTTGCTTCAAAAAATAAACCACTTTTTACGACTAAAATCATTAATAAAGGTAAGAAAATACCAATTGAAAGCATTTGAAACAAGCTTGAAAGGTCCATAAATATCGGTATACAATATTTTCACAACCATCTAACATAATGACATCTCTGTTATTTAAAAAATAATATAACTTTTTTCAAGTTATTCCACACTTAAAAGATTTCTCCTCAGTCTAGGCATAAAATACATATTGAGATAAAATCACGACTACCATTATTGAGTTGAATAAAAATTTTTTCAACACTATATACCTCAACTTGAGTGTTGTCTTCAAATGTAACAAGGCCTTTTATCCTTTCATCTATATTAACAAATAGGTCCTTTTTTCCTATTATATGATTAGTTGTCTTAGTATTTAGGAACTATACCTTTCTATCATCTTCTAAAGAGAGATTGTGAATAAATAATAATGTTAATAATACAGCTAATTTCTACCATTTCTAATCACATTAGCATCTACAATTATTTTATTTTATTGCCCAAACTAACATTCATCTTTGAAATATCCAAACTTACAACAATTGAAGCATTGAATACTTCTTTTATCAAAACTTAGATTTCCTCTTGATCTTTCTCTTCCTCCACATCTACCTCTCCTTTGCTATCCACAAAATGGTTGATATTCTCTACCTCTTTCCAATTAGCCATAGACACAGCCCCTTAAATTTTACATGGAAGCTATTCCCTTGAAAAATTTATAGCATTGTATTCATCCTGAATTTTTTCATAGATCAAGTTGTGATTGAAGAGCTTGATCTAAAGAACCGCTAAACTTCTTCAAACACCATTCATGTACTTATAATCAGCCCAATAATTCATTTGTCTTCATCAGGATTAAAATTTTGGTTTCTTCAATAAGTATCACTATATAATCAATATTTGAATATAAGGAATGTAAAATCTTCTCAATTACCTATTTATCACGTTTGGTTTCACTATAATATTTCATATCATTTAATATTACCAATAATTTAATAAAGATGTTGACTACATATTCAAATGTTGTCATACTTAAATC